>NDXB01017701.1:17758-172830 GCA_002631895.1 Agapornis roseicollis
TCCTTCCTTCCTTCCTTCCTCCCTCTCTCCCTCCCTCCCTCCCTCCCTCCCTTCCTTCCTTCCTTCCTTTCTCTTTCTTATGCTCATATCCTGCTGTAACTAAGTACTGATGAATCAAGGAATGAAGAGGAGTGGGAAGGGTGTTTTGTTAGCTTCACTCTGGAAGGAAAGGAAGGAAGGAAGGAAGGAAGGAAGGAAGGAAGGAAGGAAGGAAGGAAGGAAGGAAGGAAGGAAGGAAGGAAGACCTGAAAGAACCTCTTCCAGTAGAGGTTGAATGCAATAGAGACATTTTGCAGGAAAACATTTAAGAACAGGGAGATTTGCCTGTTAGAATTACTGGAAGAGTCAAAGCTATTCTACAAGGAGAAAGGGAGGGGAAAACATCACTGAAACCTTTCTTATTTGAAAGTTAATGGTGAAGGGAGGAACAGCCATTATAGCAGTGTCCATAATTGTAAAGTCAGTATTGAAGGGGGATCTGAAACACAACTAAAGCTATTGAAAATACTGATCCCTGCATTTGCTACAACAAAACTCTTTATGTAAATAAAGCTAAGTGAATATGTGGGTGAATTCAGTAAACCTGACAGAGGCAGCTGCTGCCTGGGAAGTCTGGAGTCCAGACTTTAGAAGCAATAAGTGGTTTTGGCTACCCCCACATTGAGCTGCCATCAAGCAATTCATTGAAAAATGAGATGTACTCAGTCAGCAACACCCAGGACCTTGGAGGGAGACCCTGAGAATCATGATTCTATGAAAACAAGAAAAGAGGCTGGGCCTGAGACTGGTTTATTAAAAAAAACCCTCACAACCATCCAACTGAAACAAATCAAAATAAACCCACAAAAAACCCTGAGGACTTCTGATTGCTTTCCATGGGTGGCAAGTAGCTTTGGTCTCATTTGCACACTGCTAAACCCTTGTGTAGACAAGGGGACAGATAATGCATCATCTTCTGTTGTCTGGGTTTGCTAAACTGCTCTCAGCAGTCATGTGGAAGACACAAAAAGCAGATATGAAGAGCTGGCAATTAGCATAAGCAGGCATTGTTGTTCAAAGGTTTTGTGCCAACAAACAGAGTGAGGATTCTGAATAAATCCCAGTGTAATCACCTGGAGTCTTATGGCAAGTGTGAAAAGATCAGCAGCCAATATATTTGCTTGAAGCATGCAATTTTTCTCATGTGCCTCAGGCCTATATTGCTCTGATCTGACCTTTCTGCTTTGAAAGAACTCCATGGAGAGGAGGACAAACATTTACTTACTGACTTCCTGTATGCATTTTGTTTTCTAAAGGAGATTATTCTGGACTGACATGGGGGTCAATCCCCGGATTGACAGCTCTTCATTAGAAGGCATTGATCGCCAAGTTATAGCCAGCACTGGTCTGGTGTGGCCCAGTGGAATAGCTCTTGACTACTTAGCTGACAAGGTGTACTGGTGCGATGCTAAGATGTCCGTGGTTGAGAGTGCAAACCTGGATGGTTCTGGTCGTCGAATTCTTTCCCAGAATGATGTAGGTGAGGCTTTGGGGTTGATAATTACCTATTGCTGCTTGTCAGTGTGCCTGTGTGTCTGCACATGTGCAAGTGAATTACCAGCCAGTGGCTGTCATGTATATTCCATGTAACTCTCTGCTGAGGTTAATGGCATCAATTAGTTCTTCATTCTGTAACCTAGCTGGCTTTAATTCATTTTAGCAAAATAGCACTTTTCTAACACTCTCTGTTTGTACTAATCAATCACTCTGCATTCTACAGACAACTTTTCTGCCTTCACAGTAAAATGGAATGAAAAAGATTTTTAAACGTGGTTTGCTTGTTCTGTGTATGGTTGTTTCGTGTAATTCAGATTTTGCTGTGTTTATTACACCAGGGACTTATACTTGCATAAGCTGGAAGAGAATTAATGTTGGCTGTTAAGGCCTTTGAGCAATGAATCTGCATCTTCATAGTGTTGAACACTGAGATGGCTCTAAATACACAATAGACACTGACTGGGAAACAGATTTATGCAATATGCTGATAGTTGTTATGGCTGAGATTTCTATTTGTGACAAGTAACTTTTTCTGGAGTAAGAAAGCAGAAGTATTAACAATGAGGAACTGATGCTGTACCACATCTAAAGTAAACCATATGTGTAAGAATCTTGTCATGGCAAATTAGTTTCTGGAGAGAACAGTTGCCTTTGTGCATGATATCTTTCTGGGGACAATTTTGTTGATGTGTATGCAAAACACAGCAGAATGAGAACTCTTGGCTCAGTATTATGATCGCCATGGGTAAAGACTCTACAGGTACTCTGTCAAGCAGCTGCTCCTCTGATCTGTGCTCTGGGAAGGTTTGCATTCTTATCCTGAGCAGATACCCTCCCACTTGTTTGAGGGTGAGCAGTGTGAAGTCTTGAAACAATCAGTGTTCTGCAGTTCATAAGATATCAAAAGGCCTGGGCAGAGTAACTTCCCAGCATTCCTCTCTTTTCCTTTGCTCTGCATATTTGGCTGTATGCGCACCTTGCGACTGATCTGCAAAGAAGGACCCTGAAGCTTGTTGAAAGTGTCACTGTTTTCCTCCACAAGGAATAAGACAATGTCTTCTGGCGAGAAAACAGAGGAGGAGAGCTAAGAGCACTGAAGAAAAATGGTGTGGGAAAGGAGGGCTTGGAGCAGTGATATGGCTGTTTGGAAGTGGGAGAAAAGGACATCATCACGAAGGAAGGAAGGAAGGAAGGAAGGAAGGAAGGAAGGAAGGAAGGAAGGAAGGAAGGAAGGAAGGAAGGAAGGAAAGAAGAAAGGAAGGAAGGAAGGAAGAANAGGAGGGCTTGGAGCAGTGATATGGCTGTTTGGAAGTGGGAGAAAAGGACATCACGAAGGAAGGAAGGAAGGAAGGAAGGAAAGAAGAAAGGAAGGAAGGAAGGAAGGAAGGAAGGAAGGAAGGAAGGAAAGAAGGAAGGAAGGAAGAAAGGAAGAAAGGAAGAAGGGAAGAAAGGAAGGAGGAAAGAAAAAGAAAGAGAGAAAGAGAGAAAGAGAGAAAGAGAGAAAGAGAGAAAGAAAGAAAGAAAGAAAGAAAGAAAGAAAGAAAGAAAGAAAGAAAGAAAGAAACTGTAGGGGTATGAATTTAGACAGGCAGGAAGACTTGATATTCTGTCCTTGGACAGCTGTACACTGGAGGACAGGAAGGTGGCATCCCTTCATAGGCATTTAACATGGTATTATTATTTATCACAGGAGCTCCCTCTAGTGCCCCTGTACCGAGAATTCATTCAGTATAGGTGCATACAAAATAGTTAAAATTATTCCTGCCCTTTCACCTGTTTTCAGCTGCAAGTAAAACAGCCTATAAGAACCCACCTAAGGCAGTGAACAACACAACCACTCCTTTTGTTTAGGCAGTGAGTTTGCACCCCTGTGGAAAGGGTACACGTGGTTATTCATTTTTCTGATCCTGCTTTCTCTATTGATTGCACTGCACTTTTGGTTTTAATCCTTAATATATTTCTAAGGTAAAACATTAAGGAATTGTAAGTCCAAGTGGGGTGTTTGTTGGTAGTGCATGCTATAGATCCCAACATTGTGAGGATGGGGGCACTACCTAAATCTTGGGCTAGTTGTTCAAATTTCACGGAAAGAAAAAGTAAGAACCACACTCCACCAAGCATGGTTAAATGGCAGTAGTGAACTGCTAACAGAATAACAATATGCTCTTCAGTTTAGCAGTTGAAGGCAGTGTTGTAGAATTTTTCTGATGTGGGCTTTGCCAGTTCATTTATGATATGTATTTAAGATATACCAACACATACTCCTTCTCCAAGGTTCCTGTTGTAATCAGTGGAAAGAGAGGAAGTAACTTGGGTGATCTACTGCATTACATGGACTGCATTAGCTGTTACTCTTAGTTGGCTAACAGACAGTAGGTAACTAGTCAGAGCCTACAGCTGCTAGTTGGCTGAAGTGAGGAAAATTGATTCCCCTTCCTGAATTTTGCACTGTGAAGAATTGGCTAGTGAGTGTCTGTGCATGTTTACACATACATGTGGACTACTGTGTTGCACTTGTTTGTACTTCTGGCGCTTGCAGAGACCACACAGTGGCTTTGGGTCCTACCACGAGTCAGCAGCTATAATGTCTGTAGCTCCCAGGCTGCCCTGTGCTGGTACACTTTTGCAGTATGGTATATGCCATAAGCTCTTCTTCTTGCTGCTAAGTGAAGATTGCTAAAGGAGCTGTGTACCTCAGCAACTCTGTGCTGGGCCACTTACTGGCAGAGGAGGGAGCCGCTCTGTTTCTACAAGGCTGGTTCCAATGCTGCTTCAAGAAATGATGAGTCTAAGATTCACATCTTGTGAACTTGATCTGATTGGAGGTCACCAGCAGTGTAGAGATTATACTGAGTCAGGCAAGTGTCATAGCTTCCTCTGCTAAGAATATAAGTAACATGTTCTCATGGTCCATCATTTGTGGATGCTTATCCCACCTCATGAGACGTCAAAGTGGAGAAGTGGCTATGGCTATGACACTGTGTTAGAGGTAGACCCGTATGCAGATACTGCTTTCATTTGCATGATTTCTTGTGTGTGTTCTACCGATGTGGAAATGAGAAATCTGATTTCTTTGTAGGCCACCCTTTTGATGTAGCAGTGTTTGAAGATCACCTTTGGTTTTCTGACTGGGCTAGGCCATCACTAATGAGGGTGGACAAGAAGACCGGCCAAAACAGGGTACGTCTTCGAGGCAGCATGCTGAGACCCTCATCAATGGTTGTAGTTCATCCTTTGGCGAAACCAGGTATACTGCAAGAATTACGCAGTCATTCCTTTCCAGCCTCCTCTTGTTCACTGATATCAGTAGAGTACATGTCTCCAGGGAGAGGATTATCTTCTCAGAAATAGGCACGTTAAAAGGCCTTGAATAGTAAGACTGGCATTTATTGAAAGCACCATCTGGGCATGTGTCCCAGGAATGCTAACAGATCTTGTATACTTTTGATCACGCACAAGAATAGATGCTGATCAATTGCCACAAGGCTAACATAGAGCTCTAATTCCTATTTGTCCTCATTTATTAGCACTCCTCACACACACAAATAATAACAAATGACACAGGGAAAGATTTTGTAAGATTTATTAGTTTTGGATCAAATAGTTTGATTTTCTGTTTGGAGCAATCTCCCTGTAAACAGAAAAATAGGCCAGGGTTGAGAGAAAGTAATTACAGGTTCCCTCTGCCTTTGCAATGTTCTTTCAGGGAATGTCAGGACTCTAAATACTATAAAGGAGAAAAGTAAAGTCAATAATAAAAAAGTAAAGTAAATAATAATAAAAAAGTGATGGATGTATTAAGTACAGAGTATGTGAATCAGCTTTCAGCCAGGGGTTAGGTGAGAATATTTACGCTTTGCTATATGCATCTTTTTTTAAATTAACAAAAACAAAATTAACAAAAAAAAAATTAACAAAAAAACTGCTTCAACTCTGTCCAGTGAAAAGGAGATGCTGACTGAAGAAGCAGCTTGTTAAGTTACCTATTTTTCTGTGTTAGGGGCAAATCCTTGCCTTTATGAGAATGGAGGCTGTGATCAGATCTGTAAAAACAATTTTGGAGTTGCCCATTGCACATGCCATCCAGGATTTGGGAAAACTCAAGATGGAAAAGCCTGTCGTGCTCTGGATGCTTCCAACACAACAGCAGGTACATTCCTTCAGCACCAAAAAAAAAGGACACTTCTCCCTCCTCCCGAAACCCTTGAGAATCCTAATAGCATTGAAATATATTCACCTTGGTCTACATAACAAATGATGGTTTCTCTGATGAATGAAAACACTGGGGTGTTGCCCTGGGGTAATAGCATGTTGTCTGACCAATGTAATTTTTCCCTTGGACCAGTATGAGATGTGTGCAGTGCTGACAAGTATTGTGAGCAGTGAGTTGCATTATTTGTCTTTTGTATTTGAGAAACGCCAGCAGTGAGTGGTTTTAGGAATAGTTTGAGGCCAGAAACAGGCTACTCTGAGATGATACTCATGTTTATTTTAAAAGAAAGCAACTGTGATTATTGCAGAATTGTCAAGTGATGGAAAATCAGAAAGTTAGTTTGATAGATTTAAATGGTCTGTCACTTTTTTCTTGTCTTTTTAGGAAGTGTCTCTGTGCACAAGGAGGTAATTCCAATGGCAACACCAGAGACCTCGCTCCAGAGAACACAAACCAGTGGGATGTTCAAGGATACAGACAGTGGGGAAAAGCAGAACACTGGTGTTTTCTTGATGGCTGAAATCATGGTATCAGGTAGAGTCTGATGATTGCCTTCCTTCTATTTACTGTGAGGCTCTGAACAGGTTTATAGAACAGAAAAAAATCATAGCCCTTAAATGAAGAAAGGCTGAGTGTCAAGACTGGGGGCATTCATGTTCTTAACCCTCCTACAAGAAGGTGGGTCTATGCAGTTATGCCAGGTAGGATGGCTTTCCGGTTTGTTTGTCTCCATGATCCTTCACTATGTAAACAGAACTTGATAATATTATCCATGTCTAGGGAACAAATATTTCTAATTTGGGACACTTGTGAAAGTCTTTCCCTTAGATTTTATGAATACATTAAGTTCCTCTGAACAAAATAGCAGCAAAACCACTGAATTCTACATATGTTTGATAACGCTAGACCATTAAATTATACAATAGGTTTTGTCTATAGTATTCAGAAATCTTGGTACTAAATGATACTTTATCTCCATCTAGACAAAGACAACAGCCCTAATGATTGTATTAACTTGTCATCATTAACCCTAGAAAGCCAAGTTTCAAACTTTGTATGTTCTGTTTTTCTTCATTTTTTTGGTTGGTTGGTTAGGATTTTGTTTGTTTGTTGCTTTTGGTGTTGTTTTTTTTGGGGGGGGGTTGGTTGTTGGTTTTTTTGTGTGTGTGTGTTTTGTGTTTTGGTTTTGTTTTGGTTTATTTTTTGGGAAGGGGTTGGGTTGGTTTAGGTTTCTTTTTTTGTATTACATACATATGCATCCTTTGATCTGTCCACATACATCTACTGGTCATTTTTTTTCTCTTTGTTTATGCAATAGATCAAGATGATTGCTCAGCACTAGAATGTTATGTCAATGCAGAGTGTGTTTTGCTGGAAGATGGTGCTATGTGCCAGTGTTTGAAAGGATTTACCAGGAAGGGGAAATCATGCTATGGTAACAAAATACATTAATACAACCTTCTAAAAAACTGTTGATTGAGGAAGAGGAAGGAAATCTATCTTTTCTCACACTGGCAGCTCTGCTGCGTGAGCTGTCACAGAAAGGTCAATGGTACTGCTTGTTTTGAAAGGCATGATGAGCAGAAAGCATGTGAGAGGGAATGGTTTATGTTTTATTTTCACCTGATTCATGAGTGTTAATCCTATTAACAAGCAATAACATGGATAATGAAAATAAAAGCATAATGTATTTATTTGTAAAAACTACCTTCTAGTGAAAGCTCAGTTCATAGTCATAATAGTTGATGTATAATTTAGAAATATGTAGTAAGGAATCTCTTAAAATTAGTATTTCTGATGTAATGTTTATGTGAAAGGCCGCTCTTGCTCCTTTCTAGAACTGGAAAGAGACTCTAATAATCAGACAACACATTGCTGAGAGTGGTCTTAAAGTTTTTGGGCTTGCATACTGTGTAAATGGAAGCACTCTATTCTCTCATAAAGGCCAGGCCAGGAAGGCATTAGAAACAGAACGATTTACCATTTGATGTCTAAACATGGAAACTCATAGCAGTCTATGTCGCTATGGAAAGGAAGAAAAAAAAAAAAGGAAGGTGAAATAGGTGTAAATTTTTTTTCATTGTGGTACTTTTTTTCTCCTAAGCTTTTGTTTTCTTTCTCAAAATCAGGTTTTTCTCTGAGTAGGGCTTTAGAATAAAAGGCTAGTTTTGAATAGGATCATTCCCTCCAAATGGGATTTTTTTTTAATCAAGTGGTATTTATGGAACCTCTAGGTCTCCAGTTGAATGTGGCTGGTTGACTCTTAAGCTGTTCAGAAAATCTCCATCAAATTTCATACCAAGAAAAACCCTTCTCTTCCCATTTGCTTCAGATGCATAAATGACAATTGACAGCATAGTCTGAGGGAGATTCATGATGTAGACTTTTTATCGATTTACCTTATGGTTTCCTGGCCCATGTGTCCCTCCTCCCTGTTTTGTCTCACAGATATTGATGAGTGTGCCGTAAATATGGACCGCTGTAATAGAAACGTTTCAGTCTGTATCAATACGGAAGGGGGCTATGTTTGTAAATGCCTAGAAGGCTACACTGGAGATGGAGTCCATTGCTACGGTATGGGCATTTGTGAGAACTGTGCTGTGTCTGAAAAGCTGGGGCAGGATGAATGAGCAAATAGCATGTTTTATGATGTATGCTAGCCTTCCATCAAGCTGTGAAGCTGTCATAAAAACTGTTCTGCTTCTCTCTGAAAAATCTGGTAGGGGCATGGATCCTAACAGTGGCTCCCCTAGACATTTATCATTTCTTGTTTTCTAATTCTTTCCTTCTTGTCTCAACTGTGGCAATCTCAGCAACTGATCAATATGCAAAGCCTGTAGTTGTCAGTAGATACCCCCTTTCAGTGTTTGCATTCTTTTTAGTAGCTATAGCAGGAGATAGAGGAAGAATGAAGGGGAGGAAAGAAGTGGAGGTGAAGCAGTAAAGCTTTATTGGAAATCGTTGCCATGAATATAAACGAAAGCAGGTATTGAGTGTGTCATAATACTCATCAAATAATTCCAGGTCTCTTTAATAGGCATGAGGTTCAAGGTGTGACACTGACAACTTGAGTACATTTAGAGTCTTGTTAATAATCAGACCCACTGATTATTCCATCCAGCTCTAATGCCAGGTCTTTGGTTCATTCACTTCATTTTGTAATATTTTAATCGATTTTAGCTGCAAGCATCAAGGAACAGGAAGCTTTCTCCCCAGTATTTGACAAGCACACAGTTTGTTCAAAGCGTTATGAGAGTCTTTTCTTCTGTTGTCCTTTTCCCTTTTCTTTTTCCTTTATAGCCTAATTCAAAGCCCATTAAGTTTGACCCAATTCTTGGATAGTCTTTACTGGACTTTGGTTCTTTGACACTGATAAGGATGACTGAAAAATTAAGAACAGTATCATTATTATGGGCAAGGTGAAAAGTATTAGAGGCAGGAGGTTCAAGAGTGCATTCTGCCTACAGTGGTCAGATATTGAGAGCTCATGTCTTTGAGGACGTTTGGAAGTGGAGACAGAAGTGACAAGCTCCTCTTGTTGTCTCAGCACCACCTACAAGGCATATTCCTAGGCAGCCCTGGGCTCTCACTGCCTGTTCTATAATTGCTCAGTTAGAATGATCGTGGTACTGATCACTATTATTGAAAAACAGTTAATTATCTTCCTGAAGTCCTTAAGTCCAGAATATGGTAAGATAGTTTTCACAGCATTTTATAAACAATGCAATGTTGTTGTGATGTAAACAGAATTTAAACTAATTCTGTTTTTTTTCAAGCTTGATGACTTGAGTTGTAGTATGAAAACCAGCAACTGGTGATTTTGTACTTCGGACACCTGCATTGCATACACAGTGGCCAGAGATGTGTCAGAATATCCAAAGATGGTACAAGACAAGTTCATGTTGTGTTGCTGAAATCACATTTCTTGGAATATGCTGCAACAGTTTTGTTCCCATATTTTTGCTTTTAAAAGTGCTCTAAATTTTCTATAGTGTTCTGGACTATAGCTTGTTTGATTTTATGGTAGCAAAGTCCCAGTGGTTTATGCAATAATTTCACACAGATCGGGAGGGTAGATCTGTGATTTTGTTAACCCAAAGTAAATCTGGCAAATGTGTCCTGCTGACAGTTCATAAAGTGAACCAGAGGCTGCTAGTCTCTGGTATATGAACCTTTTGAGAGCCTGCACCTTTGAGGAGGGTGCTTAGGCACTCAGCATCATGCATGTGCCAGCCTGGAAGATGAGTACCAGCCTGGCCAGAGCTTCCACTGCGGGCTGTGCTAGAGAAGGTGTGGAGGCAGGGTGAAAGTGTGCAACAGGCTGTGGGTGAGGGGTATGTATCAGTCTAACACAAACTCTAAGTGTGGAAACTCGTGTACTCAGGGAGGTCTTCATAGTAATTCAGAGACTCATTTCATTTAAGTGTTTACACAAGCTGAATAAACCTGTAGGTTTCTAGACCCTTTCCTTCTGTCTAAATTTTTTGCTTAGGCTGGACAGGGTGGGTGATACAAGGCTGGGCAACTCTTCACTCCCAAACCCTTCTGCTGTCTTACTGCAAGAATGTCAACTGACAGTACTCTGTACTCATCCGTGGTAAAAGCTATGACTAGCACTGACAGGAGAATATATCTAGTACAAATTAAGTCTCTTCAACTCTACTGCATTTGTTCTGTTTTATGGGGAAGCCTTTCTTTCCTTCTCCCTGTGGAGAGCTTCTGCAGCCGCATAGCATGCTCTGAGAGGCTAGGGAGGATGTGCTTACTTGGCATAGGAAATATGCTGGTTGCTTTTCTGTTACACTTACATTTGCATAAGGAAAGCCTTTAGTGTTTTTCTCCAGTGCCAGGAGACTGCAATGCTGCAACTCCTGCCCTTTAACTGATGCTCTGAGGCATTTCGTTCTTCTAACTGCAGACTGTTTGGGTGACAGATATTGATGAGTGCAAGACGGGGTCCCACACCTGTGGAGAGAATGCAACCTGCACAAACACAGAAGGAAACTTCACTTGCTCATGTGCTAATGATGCTTCTAGAGCTGGCATCAGTTGCAGTGAGTACATAGAGTGAGCAATTAAAATGAAATGGCCCTTAACTAAGAACTGTGCTCTTAGATAAATTGTTATACCTGGAAATTAAGGAAAGCCTATATAGTGACAACGGGCAGCTTGAGGATCCGTTTAGGAGGCTGTTTCGGGGTGGGCTAAGGAGACCAGATTCAAATTTAGTTTGGAAATGTCTACATTAATGTTCAATGCTAATTTTTACTGTCAAGTATAATGACACATCTACCTAACAGCCTTTACAATCAACAGAAGTGTTTCCTAGAGGTAACATTTTGGAGGTGATTTCAGTCTGTGTCATTTTTCAAGCTCTCTGTGCCTTCTTTCCTTTGCAGAAGGCTAGCACAAGAACTGCACACAATTTAAGTCCCATTTAATCTTCAGAACACGTCAGTCTTTCAGATCAAGTGGCTAATTTTTCAAAAGAGCTCTAAAACTCTTTAGAAAATCTGGTTGCCATTTTAATGATGGGAGATACTAGTTTAATGACAGGAGATAATCACTGTTGCCTATCTGACCCGCATTTCAGGGCTTCAGTGTGATGGCAGCATTCTCTGAAAGTATGGAGCTGAGCGGCTTATCGTCTTACTCTCTGTCAGCTCTCTTCATTAGGATGAATTTTACTTCAGATCTGGAGTAAAGATCTCCAGACAGTCTGATGACGAAATGACATTGTGATTGTCACAGGTCTGGTTTTGCAGAAAACCAGAAGGAAATAATGGCTTTTTAAAGTAGAACACCTGTCAGGATCCCCATTCCCTTTTCAGTTAGTTAAGCTTTCAGTAGCTTCAAGTGTCACTCAGGACACTTGAATTGATTTTAAGTGATGCATGACTTGGAAGTAATGCCTTCTAGGTCCTTCAGCTGTAAGTCTGATTCCATGTCTTTGTGGGTTTTAACACACAATTTCAGTTATTTGCCTAATAAGATCTTTTAGCAAGTTGAAATTTCGTTTACAGAATGGAGTCATACCTGGGGTTCAGTAAAACCTTTCACCCCTTTCCACTCAGGCTTTTTGCCATGGCAGTTCTGCAAATGAAGTTTTAAAAAACATATGTCACTGAAGGTCATGTTGCAATAAAACTGGTGTGAGTCATAAAACTGATCCCATAAAATGTATGAGAGTGATAAGGCACATTTCTGCTCAACCATACTGCTAGAAATTCTTTGCTGTGTAGATATTTGATTCTGACCTATAGATTTGCTGTAGCATCAAAGAAGGCAAAAAAGCACTTATTTTCTATAAGGGCATGCCTGCAATGTAGGTAATTCTGTGCAAAGATTTAGAGCTACCTTTAAAACTAGCTAGTCTAGATATCTATATAAAAGACACTGTGTGATTCAAAATTGGGTCAATAGAGTTCCCAGTAATGCTGTTATCTGTACCCAAGCTTGAAACTATTAAAAATGTAATCTGCAGTCACATACAGATGTAATCAAGTGGATGGCAGCAGAGTAGAAATAATTTGCATAAGAACAAGTTGCATGTGGAAACTTCTTAGTTTAAGATCCAAATGCGTGAAATACAGTCACCCTTCACTGGTACATATGACTCTGGTACTTTGTGCATAGTAAAGATTTACCATACCCTAAAGCTGCACCTTAAATATCATTTCAGCCTAAGTAACTAGATAGTCAGTGAAGTTTTTCTTCGGAGCTGTACTCACACATCTTAGACAGAATGCAGCCAACCTCTGTGAGTCTTTCATTGCAAATCTAGAATCAAGCATATTTAGTATTTTGAGATAAAAGTTTTGCATGCCTAAATTCAATAAGCAACATAAGCAAAGGAGTAAAATGCAAGTATTTGATCAAAATTAGAGATTTTTGTCTACTTTCTTTAAAGTTCTGGAACTCTTTCATAAGATGCTGACGAAAGTTTGAGATAGCCTTGTGAATCCTGTGTTTCAGAAGCTACTGTCACCCCCACTGTTGTCAGCAATGAATATTCTACAGTCCCTGTGCAAGGTGATATTGTAAGATGCCCTCCTTCATACGAGTCATACTGTCTCCATGGTGGAGTGTGCAATTATGTTTCTGATCTACAAGACTATGCCTGCAAGTAAGTACAGAAATTTGTATTGTCTGTGCTGATGAATGGTACTGTTAGGGCTCAGTTGAGTGCAGAGGGTGAAGTGTTTGTCCATAAATTACCTGTTCATCACTCATGCTAGCAATTATCATCAGACTCTGCTCTTTTCTGTTAATGATCAATCCATTCACACTCATTGCAATTAATAATAGGTTTGGATTTGTCCCCTAAGCACTCGATTCTTTGCTTTGAAAATGTGAGATAACTTGTGAAATGACTTAGAGCTCATAACTTTATGAATGAGGTGATTGCTCTCTCTCCTGTGTAATGATGACTTATAACTCCTTGTTGACCTTGCTGTTCATGCATTCATACAGCTGTTCATCCATCCCAGCAGTCACTGGGATGGAAAAGGACCTTTGAGACTCTGTCTTGTCTTCTCTGGCTGGGACCAGGGAGGAGAAGTCTGGTGTCAGCATCTTCCCTTACAGTTTGAAGAGTCTTGGTCCCTGGCAGAAGGGTACCACATGATGGTCCTCTTAAGAACAAGGAGAGTAGCAATAAGACCTCAAAAATGAGACCTTCTTCCTCCTGTCAATATTTTTATGAAGCCTCATTCATGCTTCCCCAAATGCAGTTACTGGTAAAAGCAAACAGAATCTCATATCTTCAGAAGTCAGCCTGGTCACTGTGACAGAAAAGTGCCATGGGGTAATAATTTCTTCAAAGCCATTAGTGCTGGTGCTTAATTGTGTAACTTGATTATATTTGAATCTGTGCTACAGATTCTTTTAAATCAAGTATAAAAGTAATTACAGTGGGACAAATCTAATGCCTGTCCCTTCCCTTGGGGTCTCACCTGGTAAGTGAGGACCTGTGCAGGGGATGAATGCTGTTCGATCATAGGAGAATCTCCTTCTGTGTCTCAGAAACTTGAATGGCCCTTGTATAACCCTGGAGTAAGGAGAGCAAACTGTTGCTGACAGGTTTCTCTGATCCACCTTTCCCCCGATCTTCCTTGTTCTGCAGTGCAGGAACCTCTGTATCAGGCAATTTCTGCAAACACTGCAAATCCTAGTCTTCCTTATTTTTAAACATAATTGGTCTCCCCTACCTACAGAACTCTGTACCAGCAGGAATGTGAAAAGAAAGTTAGAATCTCGTATACATACATGGAAATGAAGTAGGTGCATTTTGCTGTGGATTTCCTAAACTCAGCAAAGCCCTTGGGGAAAGCCATTACAGGAGATGGACTCACGGTCATTTCTGGTATTTGCTATAAATTTTTAGTGTCAGTTTTAGAGGAACTGAAAACTTTTGGCTCCTCATTGAATCTTTCCTATTGAAGCTAAAGAGTCTACAACTGCAGAACTTTCAAATCAGATCACATCTTTCTTCTTTTATTTGCTACATGTTAGTGCATAATAAGAATCCAAATGTATGTATTCCTTAGCCGTGGAAATGCAAGCCATTTAAAAAATTAAGGGGCAGTCGTGTTTAGCCATCTTCTTGAGAAGCAGGATTTGTGTGCGGACCTTGCTGAATTCTCGCAGCGCTGAATTCTCACTAGACGGGAGCATTCATTCATGTAGGCTGTAGTATGTTAAATACCAAAAAGAAGTCATGGAGAAATGTTATCCAGCAAAAATCACATACCAAATGTGATTTGTATTTTAATTAATAAAAGCTCGTACACTCCAAACCAATCTAGTTTGTTTGGAATTTATTGTGATCTTATGTTAAAGAATTATCAATTTTCTGCCTTCCAACATATATGTATTCTGACTTGTGACAGAATGAGTGCTTGTGCCTGATTTGATAATGAATGCTGATATAGTGTTTTCAGAACATTAGGTAAAAGTTGCTGCAGGTCAAATCCTGCTTCTTTTGCTCATTCTATTTACTCTTTTGACTTGAATAAAGCTACACTGATAATTGTGAGAGGATTTGAGCTTATTTTGCAGAGAGATGGTTATGAATTGAGTATGCTTTTCATTTTTTATATTTGTTATTTCCTTTTTTATATCTCTCATCTTGGACAGTAAAACTAGGCTAAGATTATTTTTGGTATATTTCTCACTTTCTAGTAATTCTGATTTGAGTGTTTCATTGACTGATAAGGTATTTCTGTGTTGGGTTTTAGAATGGTAAAACCAAACAAATAAACAAAAAACTACCTACAGAAGAAGCCTGTATTAAGACTTAATTATGAAGATATTTCTAATCCCATACAAGTTTTTTTCATTTAAATAACTTTCATTTGTCTTTTATTTTGAAATAAGGATACAGATTAGAATTTGATTTCCTTAACAAAATTATTCTGAAAGTGTGAGTAGGTCCCATACTGCCTATTTCAAAGAAAGGGCAGCTTGCTGCTGGAAACAGTTAAATGGAAAATCTTAGAGAAACACTAATCACTAATTATTTTCTTCTATTATTTACCTATTAAAATCTGAAAATATAATTTCTCTGTATAATTCTATAGGTGATTCAATAGCATTACATTAAAAGAAGTCTTTTAATGTGGAATTCTACAGGTTTTGACAGCCATTCTTTTAAAGTGATTTAGTCTTCACTACTACTACTAAATTCAACCAGGTATTTCTCTAATGGTTGCCCATGGTAAATCAATGAGCAATGTGACTGAAGTGATGATCTGTATTTTTTCCTCTGATGCCAGTTACAAAGCATGCTTACTTCCTTTTGGCAGCTGTGTGACAGGCTACGTTGGGGAGCGGTGCCAGTTCAGTGACCTGGAGTGGTGGGAGCAGCAGCATGCTGAGCGGGTGAAGATGCGGAATATTACCATCACTGTGTGTGTAACAGGGCTGGTCCTCCTGCTCCTCCTGGGCTTCCTGGCTGCCTACTGCCACAGGTAGTGCTTCCAAACACATGCTGTGAATGTGTGCCACAGGGACTGAGGTGCTGCTGACTTTCACAGGGGGCTCATGATGAAGAACAAGAGCTGTTCCTCAGCTGGTGGAAATTGCCATATCATCCTACTCTTTTGCTTGTCAATAATTGGATCTATGAATAATTCAGAAAGATTTGGCATATATCTTGCCTACAATACTCACACTGGTGTTAGTGAGTGACGTGTCTGGGGAGAAGAAGAATAGATCTTATTAGGTTTGAAGAGAAGGAATAATTTGTATTGATGAGAGAACTCAGGAGCATGCTATTTACTTCATGTTTGATTTCCCTTAAGAGCTCTAGATGTCTGAAATTGTCATGGCAGGGTTTGGCTCTTCTCTGCTAGCTATCCTGCTAGTTTGGGTTTGCTTCCTTTTCAGTGTAGCGTTACACCAGAAACTGTCCTTGCCATAGAGAAAAGCAGTGTACTAACCTTCCAATACCAAGCTTCCACGTAACGCCTCCAGCAATGAATGTGAAAGTAGTTTTCCTTGCAGTAGAAAGAATAAAATCAGGGTTGTGAGCCTAAAGCACATCTGTTGTAAAAGTACTCCCTGGCATTTTCCATGACTGTAATGAATTGTGCAGGTTTGGGGTTCTTTTTTGCCATGAAAAGACAGTCACTATTTGAGAACCCAGTCTGATGTTGAATTAAATGTCATCCATGTCCCTTAGACTGGAAAGTATTCAGCATTTAATAAATTAGAGTCTTTTGGCCATGACCTTGGCAAATAATTGTTCTTAGAAGCTCTGTTTGAATGCATATTTATATTTTCAAGTATTCAAATAAAAAGCCAGACAGCAGCCAAATCAAGAGTCTCCTACTGAATGATGCTGACCTGCCCCCATGTGCAGGGGTTTTGTTTGTTGTTTAAGCTAATTTTAAAATTAGACTGTCCTAGGCACAAAAAGTTAAGCTACAAAAGAAGTTAAATATGGAAGCTAATATTTTTCCATTCTTATTTAGTGTTTCCTAGCATATTTAGTCTATAAAGTAGAGAAGCTGCCAAATTTCTTATTTTCTATTAACTACTGGTATGGGTTCCAAATTAAAGCTAAATTCAAACTGGTTTGTTCTCATGACCTGGGATTCAGAAGCTAATGAGTGCAATGATGCATATAGAATAGACAAATCATGAGATTATTTTATTTCCCATATATATCATATAAAATTATGTAATGAAAAATAGTCAGAATGTGGCTGGGTTTATGGTGTAAAGACATTCTTTCTCTTCTGTTGCTCTCTCTTTTGTCATTTCACCCTGATTTACCTTTCTTTCTTGCCAAATGCTTTTGATCAATATAACTATTTACCTCAACAGCAAGTTTTCAATTACATGCTTGACTGAATTTGTACTGCAGCTGTTACTAGCATATCTTGATCAAAATGAAAACACTGACCTAAAATCCCTGTTTAACTGGAGTCTAAAAACCAGCATTTGAGTTGAAATTGCTACGCAGCTTTTTCACGTAATCTACTGTATTTTGAAAAGTACTGGTTAAGTCGGTAATAGTCCTCTTCCTCCCCCTGTAAAATAGAGATGCCTATCTCATTTTAATTGGAGGAAATGAAGTTGAAGATCTGCACCTGCCAGTTTGAAAGATGTGTGAACTGGAGGCCAAGAATAAGAGTATTGTGTTGGTTTCTCAATGACTGAAGCCTGCTGAAGATCATTGTGTTAATCTTAATGTTAGGTTAATGTAGTCTGACAAGTATGTAGTATGTCAGTTTTCCTACCTTTGGGATTGAAGAAAACAGCTCTTTTCCAACAACATCAAAAAAACCCCACTGAATCACAGATTTAAACAGTCTCTTCACCTCAATTGGCCAAGGCCATGAAAAAAAAGGTAGGATTGGGAATGAGAAATTCTTGGCCTCTTCCCCATGCTTGGTCAACTAAATTTCACTGCCTCATCTGCTTGTGCTCAGTTGCACATGAAGACTCCCATGCCCGCCAAGTCCATCTGGCATCTGTTACTCTGCATGCTATAAAGTAAGATGTAGAAGTAGTGATCCTCTTGAGCAGGGCATCCAGCTGGGGACTGTGTCTGTATGTGAGATCTGTGCAAGGGATTTTAGGACTCTTAAGTAACAGGCTTGAGTTTCATCAGCCCTGTGAGCTGCAATGCAGAACGGGCACATCCAAGTGACAAAACATGAACAGCAGCCTAACCATTGTGTCAGGAAAATTCAAAATGGACTGGTTTCCTAGCCTTATGTTCTGTGGCTATATCCCCAGATCTGGCACCTGTTTGTATTTATATGAGCAGTCTCAGTCTTATCCTTTACTGGAGGCAATAGGAATATGTAGAGAATCTGGTGAGAAAATCCATGATGGAGATAGATAGGTCTTTCTCATTTATAGCAAAAAGCAAATTTTCTTTGCATTGTATTGCCATGGTGTGAACATAGTAATTGCAACACATGTACTTTCCCAGATAGCATGTGAATGTGATGCAAAAATAAAAACAAAATTCCTATTTTTTTTAGATACATGTCTATTAAATTTAATTTCAAATAGATCAAGTGAATGAATTTTCTTGAGATTTCTGGAATTTGAAGAGTATAACATTAATTTTATTAGTTGATGTCTAGGAGAAGAAAAAAACATGTATGTAAAGTCAGTATAAATGCACTTATTTGAAGCTCAACCAGTGTAAATAAGTTCTTTTCTTAGGACCATGTTTTTCTATGTTGGGGTCTGTATGGGCCTTTAATAGTGCCTTATAAGCGACTGCTGTTTAACTGCAAAAATACCAGTTTTTTAATGTATGGAACTAGCTACTAAGGGCTGATTATCTGTTTCCTTTTCCAGTTCCAGGTTGTCCTCTCGGCTTTTTTTCCCCTTGAGTTAATTCTGTTGGTCATACTTTTTCCTGGAAATATCTAAATTCCAAGGTTTTGTGGCTTTCAGTTTGTTTATTTCATAGTAATTTCTGATATATATTTTTTTTTATAAGTGTTACAAATGAATGCAGAAATGACTTTCATAATTGTAGTTATCAGTGGTGTACATAAATAAAGTGAGATTTCTATTTCTGGGCTTCACTCACAATTTTCATTGTGTGGGCTGAAACCTAAATCTTTATAAGAGGAATGTATTAAAAATAGCATAATATAAGAAAAAGGAAGGGGATAGTTAAAATTATGAGGCCTATTTTTTTTTCTAATAAATGACCCTTTACAGATGGCACATTAGAGCAAACATTTGTTCACTTCGTACTGACTTCTGTTTCTGACAAGCTGCTTGTTTTAACCACTGTGCAGTAATTGACAGTAATACACCCTTCCAAACCAATAAAAGAAAACGAATTATATGCCCCTTCTGTAAATACCCATAGCACAATTTGTGAAAGGAAGCAGCATCTGTTCCTCCCAAAGCAAAATAATTTGTTTCAGCTTTTGTTCTGTTGCAGAAGTCAAAACTTGTATAGGAAGAATCTCTATGCAGAAGCGATAAGAGAAGCCAGCAGCCGTGCTGACAGTGAGAACGTGACAGCTACTAGCAACAAGTCTCAGGTAACTATATTAATGTGGAGTGGTGAGGGAAGCAGGAAGGATCAAAGAGTGTTAGGGATCCACTTGAGATTATCCATCAAATAATTCACATCTTAAATATATTAAATAACTGCTACAGTCATCAAGTGCTTTGCTGTGAACCCTAGTTCATCTTACCTCATTGTTATCCCTCAAAGTTCACAGCTGCCTGGATGTATTGCAACCATTACCCAGTGTTATTGTTAGCTTTGAAAACAACAGTTGGGGAACTGTGTTCTAAATTAAGGAAGTGGCAATGTGATGACATGGCATATCAGAGAGTTACTTTCACAGGAAAGCATGCCCTCCATAAAAAAGTCTTCTTGGAAGTCAAGTATGCTCTCCATGAGATGTTGAACTTTATTTTGGGGGCTGATGAAATTAGATGTTTTTGTATTAGAGGCTACTACTTTGCAAAGAAAAACAACCAAAATGTTATTGGACAGGCTTGGAGGGAATATAAAATACTGATTTTGCACTGGTGTGGATAGAAATGCCATCATGATCTGTTTGTACTGGCCTGTTTCTGTTGTTGTTTTTGAAGTTGCATCAGAGAATTTGGCCCTGTCAGATCTGATCTAAGGACCTGATTTTCACTGGTATTAAAATGAAATTACACTGCTGAGTGGATTGCAATTGAAACTTGAAGTGTGCTAAAGTGATGTAACTGGCATCTGTGCCAGGTCTAAGAATCCTTTCTCAGAAAGGCATGACTTACCCTGAGAGCTTGTCTGCACACCCATATCATTCAGCTCTGAATAAGCTGCTATAATGCAGGACCACCATACTTATCCAGGTAGCATCACATTAGCTAAGTACCATAGACTCTTCAAAACAAGTACAGTTATGCCCATGGTTTAGATTGTCTGACAGGCTTTGTTAGTGCATAGGCACAGAAACAAACTATCAAACATATTAAGAGTGCTGAATTGATTTAACCCTGGTTAGGATATATTCCTCCTTAGCTGGTCAACAGCATGCTCTTGTGGACCTTTTACTACCAGCAGAGCTCCTCCAGGTATTAGTCAGCAAATGTGCTGAATTGTGGCAATGCCATCAGTTGTTCCCAGCGGAGACAAAAAGCACAGTTTACAAAATATCTGAGTCTAGGAAAATCAGAAACATTTGTTGGGAATGAGAATAGCTTGTTGCCGGGAGCAATGCTCTAGGAGGCCTGCAGATCATCAGCTCTGTCCCCACCTGCTGTTGTCCCCCCTGTTAATGCTAGTGGTCAGTGACATTTTTACTGAACGTAGGAGTAATCAAGCAGCTAAGCAATCGACTGAATCAACAAAAATAAATCCAACCTACTCATCTATTACACACTTGTGTTAAGTTTCACCATGAATTCTTGCACTGAGAGACATCAAATACATTAATGATGTGATTTATTGCAAATGGCTTATTGCAGGATGGCAGAAGAAATCACCAACCCTTCACTAATTACTACTGCTTACACAGTAATGGATTCCTGGGGTTTCATGCATGTGATTTTCTCTGTGCTGATGTAGCCATTGAGTGTTAAGTTCACTGGGACTTCACGCATGTATGCACTAAGGATAGAAACTGCTGAGTTGCCAAAAAGCAGCAGGAAGTTGTCCATTTCTACTGTTTATTTCAAGTGGATTACTGGGGAGCTTTATGTATAAAAAGGAGATTATACTACATCATGGATAGAAAACTCTATAGCTCCTCAACTTTTAAGGCACTGAAATAGGTTTTTGGGTGCTGTTGATTTACCCAGCATCAATAATCCTAATGAAGGACTTTGTATGGGGACTGCATGATGTGTGACTTTAAAGAGGTCACGCAACTCACTCATTCTGTAGCCTACAGTGCTACTGCTCATTTGTGAGGCTGGGGTGAGGGAGTGCAAAGACTTCTTTGTTCTTGCCCATCTAAGCTAATGTACTGGGTAATGAGTTTTTATGCTATTACACATAGCAAACGCTAAGTATTGTGATACTGAAACCATACCTATAAATTGTCCAAATGTCATTCACTTTTTCCCTCTTTCAGGTGGGACTACATTTAGTTAAGGGTATGCCTGGGTATTTTTTCACATTCATATTAGAGTTCCATAAGCCAGGCTAGGTTTGTCTTACGGGACATGGAGCTGTTGGAACAAGTCCAGAGGAGGGCCATGAGGATGATCAGGGGACTGGAGCATCTCCCATATGAAGACAGGCTGGGAAAGTTGGGGCTGTTCAGCCTGGAGAAGAGAAGGCTGCATGGAGACCTCATAGCAGCCTTCCAGTATCTGAAGAGGGCCTATAGTGATGCTGGGGAGGGGCTCTTCATTAGGGACTGTAGTGACGGGACAAAGGGTAACGGGTTCAGACTTACACAGGAGAGGTTTAGATTGGATATAAGGAAGAAATTCTTTCCTGTTAGGGTGGTGAGGCACTGGAATGGGTTGCCCAGGGAGGTTGTGAGTGCTCCATCCCTGGCAGTGTTCAAGGCCAGGTTGGATGAAGCCTTGGGTGACATGGTTTAGTGTGGGGTGTCCCTGCTTATGGCAGGGGGTTGAAACTAGATGATCTCAAGGTCCTTTCCAACCCTAACTATTCTATGATTCTATGATATGTAATTCTTAGTAAACTTTCACACTTGCCTGAATTTTATTGCTGTTCTGAGACATTTCACCCAGCAAGTGTTCTGTTTTGCACAGGCAAAGATATTTTTCAGAACTGTGTGTGTAGCTGAATCTCCTCCCGGGGTCTGTTACATGTGGGTTAGCAGCTGT
Organism: Agapornis roseicollis; assembly: GCA_002631895.1. NCBI lineage: Eukaryota > Metazoa > Chordata > Aves > Psittaciformes > Psittacidae > Agapornis > Agapornis roseicollis. The sequence goes on from NDXB01017701.1 coordinate 39,801, forward strand.
AAAACTACAGATTTTATGTAAATGAACTGAAGCCTAAGTAGTCACACCTGCTACATCTGTGATCTATCCACATAATTCCACCAATTACCCACCTGAACAGCTGAATCTATCAGTCCTTCTGTTGGAACATCTTATTTACAGATGCTTTCTTTTCTTTCCTGTCTGCTCTTTCAACATCCCCTTTTTCTCTCTATACTATTTCAGCACAGTGCTTCACATTGCTTCCCTCTGCCTCTGAGTTTTTGGTGTTTCCCTCCTGGTCTCTTCACCCTCATCCCCCAGAGGGTCCCATCTTCTGCTTCTGAGGCATCGCTTCCACTGTCACCACTGGATGATGGCATCACACCTCTTAGGTGGTGCTGACCACCACAAAGCGTTTCCTTCCCTTTGCCTGACAGGGTTTCTTGCTGTCTGATTGTGGGTATCTAACACATTAAAAGCAGCCCTCGGTACGATGGAGAGAGAGTTGATTTTCATGAACTCTTGCTCTTGCTTCTGGAAAGGTTGATTTGCAAGGCAAGAAAGTGGGTTGTTCTCTTCACTAGACTGGGACTGTGTACTTCCCAAAGAAAGACTGGGTCTGTCATCAACTGAAATGTTTAATTATCTGCAGGGGAAGGGTCATTCCAGAAGTCAGGATGACCTTTTTCCCCCTGCTGTGGTTAGAGTGTGTTGACCTTCTAGTTTGCCTCTTGGGTTTCAGAAAACCAGTTCATTTTATATTATTTAGGCTCAGTGTATTCTGTGCATATTGTATGCATTTACAGTTTGCGGTTGTTAAGGAGTGTAACAGTTCTCTGGAGACTAAAGCAGTTGATCTAATTGAGTGTGAGACAGCAGATCCTCATCCTGCCTGTCCTTCAGAATATGGTGAGTAGGATTTCCTTCCTTATTAGATCTCTCCTCAACTTTGTACCAGCAGGAGCAGTGGCTGATAGAGAAGACAGCGAAATCACAATTATATTTCTGGCCTGTTTAAAGCTGCTGTGCACAGCAGAAACCACGTTTATATTGCTGTGAAGAGGCCATTCAATTCTTCATTTTGCAGATTATTCATGAGAAACTACAACAGTGTGTTCACACTCAGAAGATGCCAGATGATTCTAGGGATAGTAATAATATTTTTGCAGTTATACAGAACTTCACAGGTTTGCTTCATAGTAAGTTGTGCTCATCATACTGATGGGGAATGTACATCTGTGGAATGACATACTTTGACAGTCCTTATTCATTCAGGCAGAATTACTGAGATGATGTGAGGAACAGAGGTCTGCCCAGAAATCTTTTGCCCTGCAGCAGCAACTACAGTTTTGCTTTTTGTGTTAAAAGAAATTTTTGTCCGCTTAGGCACTGTTTGGTGCTTAAACAAGGATGAGGTGAATAACAGAGACATTCCTCCCATCCCTGGTGCAAAGGCACCAGGCAGCACAAAGGCACACAACAGACTTCCATGGTCCACAGATTACCTGCTGGACCACCCTGAGTTTTAGGAAATGCTGCCTTATAGATGGCAACTGAATATCCTAATTGCTCAGACCATGAGAATGAATGAAAACTGATATCCTTAAGCATGTGTCTTATTTACCACATGTACTTCCCAACTACAGAAGTCAGGAACTAGAGAACCTGGTTTACATCAGTCACTTAAAAATATGCAGAGGTTTGAGGATACTCAAATGGACAGGCATCTTTGCAAGATGTTCAAAATTGTCCATCTTTAGAAGTCACTTTATTCATCAGTAGAAAATATGTCTCATATTTACTTGGTTGGACTAATATTGTGAACATGTGTTGAACTGTATTGTCCAGTGAAGGAAACCTGATGTTTCCCATTAGGAAGCATTGTTTTCATTTACAGTTTTATCAGATGCAGCTATTGGAACAGAAATTTCCCATGACAGGTGTCCAATTTTTCCCTAATTGAAAATTAGAAAAGGGTTTCAACCAAGTTAGACTCAAGACTAATAAAGAATTTGATGTATTTTCTAACATGTTAAAGAAAGTTCTTATACCATACTAGTGAATTATTCTAAGATCTTTAGACTTTGGAGCAGTGGCTTTAATTTTGCCAGGCAGGTAAGTCTTGTCACAGGCATGCTTTTTCCTGTTCTTAGGTACTAACACATTTAAACATGAAATTTGTGTAGGGCATTTCTGGAAGTCTTACGCAAGGTCTTGACTTTGTCTGTTTTTTTTGTTCTTTTGACATGAGTTGGTTTTGTAATTATTGGAATCCTCTTCTGTGTTTCCTTTCATAACTGTTTTTTTTCAAAGCTGTTATTAGCTTTCTTTTAGCTTCTCAAATGGCTTTCAGTAATACATATGCATTTTCTCCAGTGGAAGAACAGCCTATAACATACGACAAAGCAGCAGAGTCTTTGGCAGAAGAGGAGAAAGAACAAGGTTGTCACAAAGAGGTTCCTGTTGGTGAGAAATCATATCAACCCATGGGAGCAGAAAAGGACCCTCCTCAGGCTCCCTGGAGCATCCACCCGAAGCCCCTGCTGGAAAGGGAGCACTGTGAGCTTGCTGCAGCAAGCCTACTGATGCAGCCAGACTAGAAGCAGCCTGGGTCTGAGTGGTAAAAGGAAGAAAGATGAAGCCAATAGAGAATGGAAACTCATTAAACACTGAAGCAACCCCTTTTTTTTGTTCAAATCTGCTTTAGGAAAAAGCAAATGACAGCCCACAAATCAAAACAGAACAGGGGAGTCCTTACCACTCCTTCCCTGTCATCTCTGCTTGTAAGAATTACTGTGAGCAATGTATTAACAATGAGTACTCTATTAACTATCACTTTAAGGGTCACCGTTGCTAACTTCATTAGCTGCCTGCTACAAGGACACTGAGGGGAAGACTGATTTTTCAGAGTATTTTCTAGTGGAGTTGGTTGCAAACAGTGGTCTCTGCAGATACACAGACTCCAGAAATTGCCTAGATAATGGTCCACAAGGACAACTGCAGAGAAACTGGAATGGAATATTGTGCAGGAAAATGAGTTAAAAAAGAATCTTTATTACAGTATTGTTCATGGACAATGTAAGCCTCTTCCAGTTCTGCCTTCAGGACAGAGTAACTCATTGGACTTCACCAGAGATATTCTTGGATCTTCTCTAAGGGAGCACCAAATGGGACCTTGCATTTCTCAGGTTTGATGGGCTGGAGGATTGTTTGTGAGCATATGGTGTTAACTACAGTAATGTCTATGAAGTGAGAAGTAATATTTGAGGGGAAAGGTGTTTCTTCCGTTCTATTTTCCAGTCTACACTGGTTCTTCAGAGCATTTCAGGATTGTTTCTGGACAGAGGGAGTGGGTATGAGTCTGCTTTCAGCCCTGAAAGGAAGCATGTACTGGAGCTATCCTCACCTCACAGAAGTCTGTCTGGCAGCAAAACCTGGTACATTATATAATAGGACTTAGTGTGGGGAAGGACATCCAGCCAGTAGCTGGTCCGACAGAACAGGAGGAGTGGGACAAACAGAAAACCACCTCAGTTTGGACTGACTTCCATCTAGCTGTTTTGTGCTGCTGGAGAAAATCTATGGGAATAATTGGGAAACAACACCAATTTTTCTTGTAACTGGCTTTCTAACAGCTACAGCTCCCTCCCAGTTATTTAGTAAGAACTAACTTATAAAGCTCAGTTATATACAGGGCTGCAGCTTGACTGTTTATTGTAGCAAGTGATTTTCACAACTGGTCTTGACTTTCTAAGTCTGTTTCAGAATATATTGGGAGATATCTGTAAATCAGTTAGATTACTAACAATGTTTTCATTGTAGGGGGTCTCTCAGTCCTCTTCCTTTGAAGCCTACTACTGTAACTATTAGCCACTTTCTTTAAACTTCACGACAGTGCCCACTACTACTGTTCCTTGTAAGTCATTAGCTGGAAAGTAGTGGCAAATGTTACTAATTTGTTTGTTTACCACACATTTTTTTGTTGGTTCTTTTAGACTCTTGCCAGGAAGGTATGGGATGTATGAGATGCTGTCATTTGTTACCAGCTCTGTAGGTCATGATGGGAAAGATTATTGAAAGGTTCTTAGCTTTTGTCCGAAACTGTTACACACCTAAGTAACTTTGTGGATTCAGTACTGATTTATTTTAGTGTAAACAGCAAGAACATCGAGCCCAAGGTGTCCGAATTACAAAAACTATAGTGCTATGTTGTGTGAAGTCGTCACTTATTTATCTTCTAAAGCAATTTTTGCCAGTGGTTCTGAATTGTTGAGTCTGATTTCTAATCAGTTCAGTTCTGAATTCAGAATAAACTTGTAAACTTGGCATTGCCAGAGGTTAATTGGAACTAGTAGCAATGAAGATTTATTTCCCTGTTCATTGAAGAGGGGTTGGACTAGATGTCCCTTCCAACCCAAACTATTCTATGATTCTATAATAAGATGCATTCTTTCGTGTGAATGGCAACAAAGGCATTTCTGTGGAACAAGAAGTGGTTGAAGAGACTTGGCACACTAAACGCTGCTCAGAAGAGGGCAGAACCATTGGTATTTGGTAGATTTGATTTTAAGTTCAGTATAATAATATCAATTTCATTAACATTGTTGAAAGTTTTTAGTGTGGATTCCTTGGTCTTCCACAGTTCATCACGGATCTTGTGTGTTTTGGTGGGAAGAGAGTCCAGCTATAAAGACTCTGATTCAGTAAAGAATTTTATTCCCATGAGAGCTAGTTACATTACTTTGATCCCTGCACTTTGATTATCTGTGGTGAAATATAATGTTTTGCTTCAAATGAAAGTATTGTGTTGAACAACAGTCAAACATTTAATTGGAAGTTTCCCTGATAAAAAGAAATAACGATTTGTAACTTTAAGTCTGGTTTAATCAAAGGTGTTTCAGACTCTTTACAAATTAATTTCATATTCTACCCCGTGATTTGTCTACTTTGCTTTCCTTCTGTCTAAGGATCTAATTTTAATTTTGATAGTGTTCTTTACAGAATAAGATAGAAAAAAACAAGGTGATAACATTTTTGGAATTACAGTGGTTTGAGTTTTAAATATTTCCTGAACTCAGCTCTAAACCCCAAATAGTCTGTAAGCATAAAACCTTGAAATGATATTTCAACACAAACATAATATATTTGGTTTATTTGTATGTTTATAAAGGTATTGATTTATAAAATAAAATAGAAAAAAAAATGTCCCTGGTGTCCCTCTTGTTTTAAAAGAAAAGAATGCAAAATTCTAGTTTCAGTTAACCCATGTCATGTTTGTTGATAGCTCCATTGGTTTCGTAATGCCACAGTGTGTAATGTCTTGCTGCACCACATGAAGGTATCATGGGTTCTTCATTCACTGCTGAGAGAATCTATACTCATGAGGATTATCTTCTGCAGCTCACAGGTAGATCCCAGCTTGAATATGGTTTTTATTTATTATTTTAGTTAAACATTCCCATAAACAGTAGACATCACATACTCCTTTTTGTGCACATTTAAGTGTCTCTTACAAATGTTGCTACTTATTTGTCCAGAAATACTACCCATGACTTCACAACGTTTTCAAACTTGTCTTCAAGATGTTATTTTTAGGGTTTCCATTGCAAACCAGCTGAACACAAATGGTTGAATCTTGGAGGTTCCTCCAGGTGTTTTGACTTTTTTCAGGTATGCAAAAAAAAACCCTTCAAAACCCCTTTTTAAATTATTAGAACTTCTGGGCCTAGCTAGCTTATTATTGACCTCAAATCCTACTGGTATATCTGACTTTTAAAATGAAATTAACATACGTTATATTAAGTAGTAAAAGAGGAATTTAGAGGCATAGTGGGAAAAACCTTGACAAGTCTAAAGTGAGAAAACTATTTGGGAATTCTAAAAAGCAAGGGAGAAAATGAGTTTCTTTAGTTTAGTAAATCCTGACTTTATTGAAATTGACATTTCAATTCTCTAATGCCATAATTTCATCATAAAGAAGTGAGGAATGATCATTCATAATGGACATAGGCAATGCAATGGTTCCTAGTCATACAAATGCATGACATCTCATTGTAAGTCCCTTTTGCAGTCACTTGCAGCTTTGCAGAGGTTTATCTGTTCAGGAAAAAAAATAAAAAAATCCATTCTGGTAATCTCTTTCTGGATGAAAATGTTAAGAAAAAAATAATCTAGGAAAAATCTAGGAAAACTCTTCCAAATGGGGCTAAGGGAAGCCTCTTCCTTCTTACCATAGATTGTGGTTTTGTCTTACTTGGAGTCATTTTATCTTATGTTAATTCAGAGTGATGCCTACACTGTTCCATTAGTCTTCAGGACACACGTGGTGTTATTGCTTTGCTCCCTGATAACTTGCCATCTTTATCTCTTAAGTATGTGAAAAGGAAAGATGTTAGTGGCATTACAAGCCTCCCCCAGAGCCCAGGAATGCACCCCAAACACAATCTGAAAGGGTGATAGCCTAAGTTGGCTCATGTTCCTCTGATCTTTTATTGAGACTGCTGTTTAATGCCAGTTTTGATGTGGGCCAGGAACAGCCAACTTTGTGAAGACCATTCATCATGGGATTAACTTTCTGGCACTCCTCACTACTGAGGTGGGCTAGATTCAGACGAGTGAAAAGCCTTAGTCCCTTCTAACCAGCTGTAGGGGCACTCAATATCCTGCTACTTCAAGACTTTGGAACTTGATTTTTGAGGCAACTGCTGCAATAATCACCTGTAAAGATGCAGAAGCTCTTTTGTACTGGGACCCTGGCCACTATCATGTGTTCCGCCTCAAGTCTAGCTGTTACAAACAAAATGTCTTCTCCCTGATTGCTTTCTTTTTGGAAGGGATGGTTCTGACACTTTTGTTCTTTTAAATGCAAGCAGAATCAAAGCAAAAGCATGGAGGGAATTTCTACACTTCTTAGATCAAGACACTGTAGTCTGTCAGCTGCCTTTTTTCCAAGTAAGAAGTAAAGATATGTCTCCAGGTATAATTTTAAGAATATCTGAGTAGTAACCCTTGTTTTTGCTCACACCTGCTGCTGTGTGACACTGTTATCTTACCAAGCACCCAGCTTTATACCACATGCTTTCTAGGATCTTCAGTTCACAGGTATTCTTGGTTATGTTGCCCCTAATCTGTCCTTGTCAGTCTGAACCTCACTCATTAAGGGTTAAAGGATCCTGTCTGCCAGCCAGTTTTCACTCCATGTAGCAATGTTGGCCTTGCCTATGTGGCCTTTATCCAAACCAATTTGGAATAGTTTTAAAAGTAAGTCAAAAACACCATGTAAGGGTGAGCAGCTACTGGAAACAGAGCAGCTGGAGTTCTGATCCATAAATAAGTCCCCTAGGTATTAAGACGATGCAAACAATGAAAAGAATAATTAATGTTTTATAAAACAATTAGCTACTCATGTCCATGTAAGAAAGATTTATGATTAAAAAAGCCTCACGGTTTAATAGCTTCGTAGGTTCATGACATAGCAAATTTTGTGCAGCTCTGGGCTTTTTATTGATTAAAGCCAACAAGTTTTATGTGCTGTATTCAATGTACAGCTACAGTGTGCACATTTTAATGGACATGTTCTTTGTTAATATTGATTTAATGAAACAATACATTTGAGTGTAATGTAATAAACTGAGAGAATGCACAGCTGATATTTCATTAGCCTGTTAGCAGCAGTTAGTCATAATGCAAGAGTGGTGGAAGTGTGCTATATATAAATTTATCTTTTTTTCACTCAAGAAAGAAATAGAAATATTTAGACTGAAAGATTTTAATGACCATTTTGCTGTTTACGTCTTGTTTGCAAAATCATGTTTGGCCCAGTTCCATGAAGCCTTTGTGCAGTGTATGTGCCTGTAAATAGTAAGTTAGAAGAAGAAACATGTATTTTAAATTGCTCTTGAAAGGTAACCATTTAAGAAAAGAATCAATAAACTAAATACAGCCAGATGCCAAACATCTCACTGGAGACCAAAATCACTAATAGCTATGGAAGAGTCAAGGATCCCTATAGTATTTGTATGAAATAATAATAGAGTTCAAACTTATTTCCGCTGACCTTAGTGTTGCTTATTAAAGGTATTAGCAGAGGCTTGAGTACAGTGGCATTCAAGAGAGGTGTTTGGAATTAAAATACAGATAAAAGGAAAAAGGTTAATCCAGGTCAAGGGAACAGACCAAAACTGGGATTGCATAAGATTATAGTCTCTTTCCTCATTTCTCCAATGGTCAATGGCACTTAGTTTTAAGTAACACTCTTTTCTGCAAAATCTCCTAAATGAGAGTCTAAACATGCTATTAACTCAATTTTTTGGCTTTGTCAGTATCTTTAATCACTATACAATGATTTTTGACCTCTAAGAGAGTGTTGTTTGCCTAAAAGCACAATTGTGCTAAACACTACCTCCAGGAGACTGAGATATATAACAAGGCACCCCCTACTGCTTATTGAGTGTTGTAATCGTAGTAGTTCTTTCTCCTTTCTCATACCTAGTAGTCTGCATCAATTGCAGAAAGTACATCAAAACACACTGTGAGCTGATTTTCATAATAGCAAGTGAACCATGATCCCAAAGCTGAACAATGCCGAGTGCTGAGGCAGTTGGATCTGGATTTGATCTGCCTTGTGGCTGAATGTAATAATAAACCAAACCTAAAGTTTTTCCAGCCAGTAGTTCCCTACTGTTCTTTTGCATCCTATATAGCATTCCCTCAAAATGCAAATCTTTGTGGCTGAGGATGTTGGTACATCAGAGAGGGTTATTCAGCAATCAGGAACTTTTGGTTGTCTTCCTCACTCCACTATTCATTGGGTGGCATCAGGCAAAAAACTCTGCAGGTCACTGCAAGCTTCTTTCCTACTCCAAGAAAAAAAGAAACTGGAAGAAAGAGAGAGAAGGACACAAGAATTCTTACCTATATTCTAATAGCTCTCATTGTGGTGTGTTTTTTGATCTTCAAAAAAAAATTCCCGTAGAAGGGCTAACAAAGCTAACATTAAAATCAGAATATTTGGAATTAAGCTGATGGAGATTTACATTTTTGCTGCTCCAGAGGCAGATTAAGAACTGTTTTAAATAGACACAGCTTTAGCACAGTTGTCATTGTTGACTTACTTTACACTAGATCTGAATCTAACCTCAATCTAGCATCATTATATGCAAAGAGTAGGTACTGAACACCCTATATCACTCAATATTATATTTTTTGAGTGATGTTAACTAATCTTTCTTGGTCAAACTCAGCCCTTTGTCTAGAGCCTGTTCACCACAGAGTTGAACTTAAATCCTAAACCAGTTAAATCATGTGAACCTTTTGTGTGGAGATGAGTTCACCCTCTGTTTATATGTGTAATGGTAAGCAGATCCAGCTCTAAGATCTTAGAAATGATTTAAAGAACAGAAGTACTGAAGCTGTGCATCAGGAGGCTTCAATAAGCAAAACACAGGTATGATTGCCTCAGTGTATAATTTAGAATGAAGGGAACATTAGAAGCATTCAAATGCATCAGTGAGAGGTCTTCTGATCTACAATAACACAAGGCATTCACAAGGCAATCACAAACCCAAAGTGTCTAAGCTGGGATATGTGAATGTGCTGCATACCACCCAGCTTGCTATAAGCAAAGGAGGGAAGTGTGGCTGGGTTCTTTAAAGTTAGACCTCACAAATGACTTGTTTTGAAGTCTTAGGAAAGAATGTGTGCTAGAGTGCGCTAATACTGGCAAACAACAGAAGAAAAGCAAATACGGCCAAAGCCTGGCAGATCTTCGCTTGGAATGTAAAGGAAGGGGAGTGGCAGAAGCAGAGAATAAAAAGGTTAGGTGTTATTCTTTCCACATGTGCTTATAGAAAAGGGATAGATTTCACGCTTCACCTTTTTCCAGTTTAATATGTATTTTTTGTTCTGGTTTTGTATTTGCTACTTTTTTTATCATCCATTTTTCTGTTATGGGTCATTCAGCCGCATGTTTAGATAGCTTTGTAGTATGCCTCTGCTTTGTAGTATGCCAGGTAGTATGCCTCTGCTTCCCACCTTCAAATTTACTACACTACTAGGCATTTGCATTAATCCTACATGCTCTGCATAGATAACAAGCAGCCACAGTCTGCTTCTTCAAAAACATGAAAGCCAAACAAATGGCCATAAGGATGGGAAACATCTTAAATGGCATTTACTGGCAGGCTTCAGATCTCCTCATCATAAAAATAAGAATGAAATAGGGAGTTTACTTATTTTGAAAATGGTCTAGAAGAGGGTGAGGGAATGAAGAGAGTGGTTAAAGGCAATGGGTCATCAGAGCAACCCTTCCTGAAGACAAACCTAGATCATCTTGCATGTGACACAAATTCATGTAAAGTCTGCTCCCTTTATTACTTACATGAGTGAAACTACCACTTGTAGGGCAATGTTTTGAGGGGGGGTTTTTTGTATGCATGTTTTGTGTTTCTGTCTTTACATTAGCACAGTGCATTAGTTTAAGGATTTAACAGAACAGATTGTCATTATACTAACAGACAGTGGATATGTCCAAGAAATAGCACAAAGCTGAAGGGAGTGTTCAGAGGAAACAAGCTCTTTCCAAGGGTACAGTGTCTCTTTCTCACCCCAACATGTGGATGAATGATCTGTTCCACCTCTGTGGGTTTCAGTTCAGTAGCTCTGGACAGGGCAGTGGCCAAGCCAGTCTGAAACCTGTGTTCATGCTGGATTGTGCCTCACATATGTCCACTGTTGTGCTCATGGTGATAGAGATATAGATCAAATATCCACACCCTTTTGTTGGTTACCTATCTGAAGTGTATCTACTTGTCATATACTGTCACTCTTATTGAGTGACTACCTAGTCCCACTGAAACAAACACATTTATGTGGGAATACTTTTGGTCTTCACCACCACCACAGTTAAGAAGCAATATGAATTGATGCTTTCTGAAATAGGAGCTTCAGATATTCCCAGAAATGTGCAACTTAACATTTTCCACCCTATCAGGTGAAAGGGACACACCAGTGAATTGCTTCAGCATTTCATATGTTAGAGGTAGCATCCATCCACTGGTACTCTGAGCTGTAGGATACATTTTTCTTTAAAACCCTAAAAGGTAAATATGAATGTGAGTGTATGATTTGCCTTTTTGGCTGCTGGATAGAGAAGTGATAGCAAGTTTGCAATAGCATCTCCCTCTTGTTGAACATAATCAGTGTTGCAACACCTGAGAGACTGGGTAAATGTATGCAAGATTTCCAGTCACAGCTCCAGTCCTGCAGGGTATGAGAGTTTCACCTTTCAGCTTCAGAGAAGAGTTATGTGAATGTATAGGATTATAGCTGAAAGGAACCTGTTGCGGATCCCTGTAAGTATCTGGTGAATGCCACTGCTGCCCCTGGTTTTGTAGAGCTCTCCAACTGTTTAATGAATGCAAACACTCTTAAAATCAAACTTTCTTCCTATACTTTGAAACTCTATTTATTTTCTTGGAGAGGGTTTTGGGGTACAATTTTAATCAAACTGCAGCATGCCTTACCTGTAGGAGCAGAGCAAAGCCTCAAAAAAACCCAACCCAAACCAAACCCCAAAAAAGGATTTATACAATGAGTGACTGGTAGATATATAGTAGAACATTCATTAAGCCCCCACAAATGAAAAAACATTTATTTTCTAGCAAAGCTGATCAGTTGAAATTTTTAAATGTTGTGCTGAAAAGTAACTGTCCAGTATTGATCCAACTACTTTATTTATGTGAATTTACTTTATTTATTTACTTTTTATTTACTTTCTTTGCTCCTGTGAATTTTTGCTTCACTTGTGGACTAAGGACTAAAAACTATTTTGATGCTCAATCCTGATTGTATTTTACCAGCAAAACGCCTATGTGGTTTTAGAGAAAGGAGGAGCTAAATTCATTTAAACAGAATCTTAGAAGGCGTTAGACCATTTTTACATAAAGCTTGGATTTGAAACTTGAGTTCAAATATGCATGCTTTGCAACACCAACACCATTGAGTAGACTGTAAGCAGTGATGTTCTGTGTTGTCTCTTTGTCCTGCTTTACTACTGCCATTCAAGTTGCTCCACCAGGAAGCCTCAAAAGGTGGAATTGCCCCTGATAATGTCACCTAGCTTCAAACCTGTATGCCTGTTGTGCTTAACTTTCAGTAGCAGCAATGAGACATTTGTAGAACCTGTTCACATCTGAGTTGCAGAAGTTAAAACACAATGAATTTAGGGAAGGACTGAGTTCCAACTTGAACTTCCTGGCTTCTGATTAAAACCAGATGCTCAGTACTGTTATAAAATACAGTTTTATGGGTTGAATACAGTAATATTTTATTTCATATATATGTGCTTTACAACAGATCTAATGGGAATTGTAAAGTAGTACCTGACAATATCAGTGTTTGAATGTCCCAGTGTAGCATATTAAAACAATAGCAATTCTTTGCTCATGACACAGCTGAGGTGCAAATCCATATGCTGATACCCTCTGTAAAATGTGTCAGAAGGAAGAGAGGAACACAGTCTCTCAGGACAATGTTTCAGGGCCAAATGCAGTCTCTTATGGGATGTCTTTACATATTATTTCTCAGGGCTATGAAAAATAAATGTAAACATTCTTGCAAAAGTCTGTTAGTGCTTATGGTCTGCATTATGTATGACTTCTGTCCATTTATGGCAGAAAGAAACACTGTGTCATACAGACCTTTCTATTGTATAGCATCGACACATCAGTGTGCCAATGGAATTTCAAAGAAAATCTTCTCTAGCTCAATGTTTGCTTCCTGGAAAGAATTAATTGCACATCCACATCCTTCTCCAATAGCAGAATCCCATGTAAACTGCTGTTTTGTTTGGTTTTTTTTTTCTTTTTTATCCCTATCTCCCTGCTCTGGGAAGGTGTCCAGCCATCTAGCAAGAAAAGCAAAAGCATTGGGAGATGCACATCTAGCTAATAAATGGTGGGACTGACTTGGCAGCTGTCAGTTTCTTCATGCCAGTGCCAGACACGGTGGCTCACATAGGAAAGATGGAGCTGTTGGTTGTACCAAGGCTGCTAAAGCTTAGTGTCTCAAGTTTTCACCTTATACTGCATTTTATAGCAAATGAAACTGCTGCCTCTGGGTAAGAAAATGATAGAATTATAGAGTTATAGAATACTTTGGGTTGGAAGGGACCTNTGGCAGCTGTCAGTTTCTTCATGCCAGTGCTAGACATGGTGGCTCACATAGGAAAGATGGAGCTGTTGGTTGTACCAAGGCTGCTAAAGCTTAGTGCCTCAAGTTTTCACCTTATACTGCATTTTATAGCAAATGAAACTGTTGCCTCTGGGTAAGAAAATGATAGAATTATAGAGTTATAGAATACTTTGGGTTGGAAGGGACCTTAAAGATCACGTAGTTACAAACCCTGGCTGTGGACACCTTCCACTAGACCAGGTTGCTCAAAACTCACCCCATCCAGCCTAGCTGGAAGGGCTGAACCTACTCTATAAAGAGAGGACAGTGCTATAAGGTATGGTTGGTGACTGAAAGAGATGTACTAGCAAAAATTACTCACATTAATGCATATACACAGATTAAACTTTCCTTTAACTGGTGCTGGCAGTAAGGCGCAGTGCACCAGTGATGGCTTTTTATGTCTGGTTTTCATTTTTGCTCTTTTGCAGTAGCCACTCTCTCTGCTTCATTGATGTTTCCCCAAACCCAGCACAAACATGAGCATATGATGACAGACTTGAAACCCAGAAGCAGGGTACTATGTAAGCAGCAGATTTAAGAGCTATAGTGTTTATAGTGTTTACTACTAAATACTGGAGGAAGAGCACTGACACAACTCATTAAACCCTATTTTTCTTTAGGAATAAGACCAGGACAAAACACCACCATGAAGTGTCTTCCTTATTTCAGAGTTACAGCGGTCAAAATGTATCAGTGTTTACCCATAAAGCTCAATTTCTAAATTGGGCATTATACTTTTGTTCCACTTTACAGCTGATATGGCTGAGATTAAAAGTGCTGGAATTGCTTGGTACCTTCAACCCGTCTCCTGATTTCTGTGCCAGGAGTCTGCATTTCTACAGGGAGTGCAAATGAAGGCATCAAATGGATGAAAGTCTAGATCATCCTGGGCAAGGCCCATCACTGTATCCTTTTGATCTATGGGGGAAAAAAATGTCCTTTTGTGTTAGATCTATTTGGTGTTTGTGAAGACATATGGAGTGAGAATACTGGAAACCACATGCCCACATTTATCTGAAGGTTGGGGATTACCTTCCTGACGGGTGAGAAAGAAGTTGCCTCAAATCTCATTCAAATGTTTCCTTTGTTTCAGTAAATCTTGGAAGAGAGACAAATTATAGAAAATATGTAATTTTGACATGAAAAACAGTCCAAAAGGGCCCAAAATGAATTCCCTTCAGCTAGGCACAGAGATTGAATGTGGCTCTCTTGCAAATGATCTGGTTTTGCATGTTGGAATTCCAAAGGTTGGTCTCTCTCTTTTTTCTCTCTTTAATTGGAAAAAAGGATCGTTGCTCCCCCACCTCATTAACTCTGCTAGTCTCCAGTGGTATTAAATCTCTTTCTATTAGTTTAAAGCAACCCTTCTACATAATTTTAAATATATACCAGCATCAGCTTGTCGAGGGTCCTATGTGCAGGTGCCAAGCTGGGGTTGGAGGCAAGAGCAGGACCTCAAGAGGGGATCTTCATATTCTCTCTAATTCTTTCTGATTTTGACTTTAACAGAGAGAATGTGGCCTAAGAGACTGTAAGAGTCAACATAATCCAGCAACTTTCTGTTCCAGTTCCAGGTTTGACGCTTAACTGCTCTTTGAGTTTGGACAATGTTTGTGTCTCTTCTCTGTCTTTACCCCTCGAGACAGCCAGGAATTTGGGTGTATAAGACTCACCTTCTGTGCAAAGCCTTCTTATGCCATGTCCTGCAGTGTTTTGCCCAGAGACTTTCCCAGGTCTACCCCAACCAGCGCCAGAGCAAGGTGACCCTGTTGGTGTAGCATGCTGGGCACAGGGCTGGGACATGCCATTGCTGGGTTGGGAGCAGACCAGAAGAGTTTGGGTACTGCTGCAACATGGTAGAGCTTAAGAATGTCCTAGCTGATCCAGAGATGGTAATAATAAAAATAAAATGTAGCTTTATTTAGAAAACATAAATCCCACTAGTGCTGTACGATCCGGCACTAGTGTTTATCTAGAAAATAGAACATGGGGTTCTCTTTCCAATCCTTTTCAAATGATACTGGCAGACATGTTCTTGTTGGGAAAAAAGTGTACCAGTGAAATCACTATGAAAAGTAGCATCTGAATAATCATTTGCACTAGCTCGCTAGTCCTGTTGCAAGTTCTTATGGTAAACACAAATATATTTCACTGAGTGCCAGCAGCCAGCATTGTTTTTATTAGTAAATAGGCTGTTACATCATTGTTCTCAACACTTGGAAATGGAGAAGCATAGAAAGCTGCTGTCGTTTCAACATCCTTTCCTTCCCCACTGAAGGTCCCTTTCCTTTATGTTGTACCATCTGAAATGGAGAGCAGTGTTTTGCCTTGTGTGGATTTAAGGCAGACGATGTGATGAGAATCAGTGACAGGTTTTCTGCTCACAACTATAACATTACAACCACTTTGTGACCACTTCTGTTTCCAGATTCTCTGGCATCACTCTTGAGAACATACTGGGGAAAAAAAAAACCAAAAAAAAAACCCAAAACCAAAATCAAACAAATAAACACAACCATAAAGTTCCTATGTAAGCAAAATAAGATGTTAGGTTCAGCAGTCTGCCTGGAAGTGCCTGGAGCTTTATGGGTTCACTGGACAAATTAAACCCCAAATTTTCTTGGTAGTCTCCTTCACTTACCTATGCTTCTTAATGTCATTAATTCCATTCCTCAGGTTGCCTAATCTTTCTGTAGGGTTTTGCCTTTAAAAAGAATAAGGATTATTATTTTTTAAAATACTCTCTTTTACTTTTTTTAAAGAGCATTTATAGGTCCTAACTGCTTGCATTTCAGTTACACAGGGATGAAGCTTGCACACAACATGTGGTCTTATGAGGAGACATAATGAGGTATAGCTCAGCGCTCCTTTCTTTTGAGGATGAAGAAACCTTCCAGGAAGCCAAAGTGGTGTCACTACACTGTGAGCAGCACAATGAGAAATCAACTGGTTGAATTTTAGTTGCACAACTCCTTTTTCTTGGCCAGTAGGTCTGGTCATGAGTTACAAAGGATGCAGATCAACATTGGCAGTCACAAAGATTCTTTCAATCCCACTGCATAACCACAGTGTATACTCTGTCATGCCATGGATGAAATCCCACTGAAGCTGGGGCTTCAAAGTCAGCAGTACCGCCAGCCACAGGTTATGCATGCTGCTATGGACTAACGCTTCTGATTTATGCTGTCCCTTTTGAAATACCACCTTTCTGCACATTTTCAAGCAGGCTTAGGTCAGTCTTTTAAGCATCCTACCCTTTCTGAAGGAGTTACATGCCTAAGTCAGTTTGGGAGCAACTTTCAAAACACAGTTTTTGATAATAAAGTTGAATTCTTTATCTCTTTCCTCAGCCCAGACTTAACAATTTTTTTCCTAAGATATGTTTCAAAAATAATTCACAGGTACAGAGAAAGCCCAGAGCCTACATTTGTAGATGATACCTCTGCAGAATATGAGGTGTGACACAGTCAGAGGCATGCAAGTGCACTGGATATAATCAGAACAGACTATTCTAGGCATCAGGACAATTGTAAGTGAAGTTGTCAGGAATTCAACACTCTAGACTGGATCTTAAATCATTCTATCTATCTATCTATACCCAGGCTCTGCCACAGAGTGCAACTCCTACCTGCAGAGTCTGCGGATCAAATCCTCAGGCCGCCTTGTTATTACCTTAGGAAAATCCAGTTTTTCAATGCCTTTGAGAATCAAATTATATGTCATCATTTGATCGGCTCCAGAGAATGGTGGGCTAGAAAAAGAAAGCAACACGGATAAATGGGATGGCTGGCAAGAGCAGATGTGGCCATTTCTCATCAAAGCATGTATTTGAGAACATGGAAAAACCCTCACTTCCCTAGTTTTACAACCTTCAGCTTTTCAGTCTGTTTAAGATATTAGAAAGGTTTGAAGCTGAAAACCTGCCTGTAGGTACCAGGGAAAATGCATGATTATATGTGTCCCTCTGAGACCAACTGCCAGCCTAACTCAGAGATGCTTCATGTTGTGCTACTGCTGAACACTCATGAAGTTGACATGGAAGCGTGCATGGAGGCAAAGAATGAGCCCTGCTTATAGCTCATCAACCCCACTATATCCCATCATCCACTAACAGGGAAAAGAACAGTCTGTCGTCAGCTGTTCCTCACAGGAAACATCATCATCAGGAAAAGGAACTATACACCAGCCACTTATAACCATTGTCTGGCTCCTTCCTTGGATGGGTAAACCAGAATTGAGAATATGTCCTACGCTTTGTGGTGTTTCTGAAATGATGGAGAACATGCATAAGAAGCAATAAGAAGTATTTTGCAAGTCATTCCTGTTTGCTGATGGGAAAAACCCTGAACTGTTTATTTTAAAAATAAATAAATTACAGAAAAAATCTAAAAAACAAACAAGTGAGGTAAAAACTTGAAATAGGAGGCACTTACCTGCCAGTGAGGAGTTCATACACAAGAATCCCAAGGGACCAAAAATCCACACTGAAGTCATGGCCCTTACTCAGAATGACTTCAGGGGCAACATACTCAGGGGTTCCACAAAACGTCCAGGTTTTCTGCCCTGATCCAATCTTCTTTGCAAATCCAAAATCAACCTGATCAAAATCAACATATGCTGCATAATGCAGAGGTGTTTTGCACTGGGAAACCTCAGGTCTTAACTGCTTCCTCACCTCCTGAAAAGTTCTCAAGAATTGCCACTGTACAGCTAAAACAATTACAGAGTGTTGTGAAGGAGAAAGAAGTAATTCCACTGGATTGCTGAATGTTATAGAACAGATTCATTTATTCTCCTAAGTAATTTGCTGAATTATTTTTCTTTTGGATAGAACAATCTATGCTTTCCTTGAGGATTCATGATTTACAGCCGATTGAAAATGGCTCATATTGTCCTCAGAGTGGATATTTCAAGCTCTTTGAAGGGTATTCTCTTTGCACTTTCCATGGTAGAACCTATGATTGCTTAAGGCTGAACAGGAAGGTGACTCTGCACCTGGGAAATGTGGTTTCTGCCTTTACATTAAGATTGGCTGCTGGGAGAAATTATTTTTACTGTTTATGCTGTGGCAAGAGCTCTCAGAGGCTGCAAATCCTATTTGTCTCCGGCTCGCAATGCCTTTGTTTCTTACCATGCAATGAGTAACCTGCCCTCTTTTCCAATGAAGTATAAGGGTTATTAAACTCCTGCATCCTCATACTATAATTACATGCTATCTATTTATATCCCTCTGCAAAGGAACAGGATAGAGGCACAAAATTATAACATTACAAAAGGATTACATCTTACCAGTTTTATATATCCTTCAGCATCCAAAATCAAATTTTCTGGCTTCAGGTCTCTGTAGATAATCCCTATGTGATGGAGATAGTCAAAAGCCTCCGTCACACACCCAACACAGAACTTCTTAGTGGCTTCATCAAAGCTGCCTCTGGAACAGAAATAATCATTATCCTTGCAGTCGATTAACTTCTAAAAAGGCCCTGCTCATTAACAAGATAACATGCATACACCCAGAACATTAACAGCTTTTTTTGCACTGCTATTCAGCACATCATTCATATAGTTGAAAGCTGAACTAAATGTCTCTTTATCAGCCCTTGAATACAGAACCTACTTGGTACACATATGGAGCTGACTGGTGATCTTAAAGGACAAAATTCCACTTCATTTGCCATTACCTGTCTCTCAGCAAGCTCCACAATTCCCCTCCAAGGCAAGCCTCCAGTAGCATGTACACATACTTACTATCTTTGAATGTGCGATATAGTCTGTAAAGACAAAGGGCAGCAATTTAGGAAAAGCAAAATAAAACACAGGACTTCAATGTCTTCTCCAGAACTCAGATATGCCAACCCTCATTCTTAATAATGCTGCACCATGGGTCAACTGAGGGTCAGCTTTCACAAGAATCTTATGTTCAACTTACTTTACAATGAATGGAGAACATATCTGCTCAAGGATTTTCTTCTCAGAATAGATATGTTCTTGTTGTTTGGTGTCCACTACGTGTTTTTTCTTTATATGCTTCATAGCAAAAGCCGTGTTCTCATTTTTCACTTTAACCTGTGAATAAAAATGATGAGTACATGTGTGACAAAGAAAGGAAGTTTGACCGATCTGTTCTCAATTGATACAGTGATACCCATCTTTTTCACCACAGTACAGGACTGAAATTGATGACTGTAATGAGGGACAAATGCCAAATTTTCTACAGAACTGTTCTGTATGATTTTAAGTCAAGTCAAGCATCAAATCTTTTTAGTGTCCCAGTGGCCACTTGTAAACTGAAATAATCTCTGTGGTCATTTTATGTATACAAAATAGCAGCAGTCTGGATAGGTGCTACATTCTAAAGCTCCTAATTTCAATCTAAGATTTCTAAACAGCAGCATAATACAAAAGAACAAAAAGCAGAAGCAGTTTATGAAGAATGTTTACAAATAATTTTGTGTTATACTGAAATATTATCCAGTGTGCAATAAAAAGATGGAAGTTAAAACATGGCTTCCAGGAATCCAAAGAAACAGCTATCAGTGTTCTTCAACTGGCTAAGAATTCAAGTCTTAGCTTCCCATTCAGGTGATGCTGTAGAATTTCCAAGCTGGCAGTCAATCAATGTGGAAATTTGTTTTGTGAAGCATGAATCAAAATGAAACGATTGATGGTCTAACTACTGTAAAGGATTATTGACTTCACTAAAATCACAGTCTCCTTTCATTTGCCATTACCTTCAGCAGCCTGCAGAAGCGTTCTTCTTCATGCTCTCCCCTGAGTTTGCTACTCAGCCAGAGGAGAGTTAAATCTAAGAATTTAGTGTAATTAGGCTCTTTACATCCTAGAAACACAGTTGTCCATGCTGTTGAATACGACTCAAAAGGGCCAGTACAAATCATTGGAAATTCAAAGTTGATGCACCTCGAAGCTAGATAACATTGGTTATAGTTGCTGTGGGGCATACCAAAGTAATTCTAACAGCACAGACTATGTCATGCTGGAGATTATTTCAGGTCCAGACAGCATCTTGGAGAAAGGCTTGCAATTCAGGGAACACAATGCAGGTAGGGAAATCTGCAAACTTCACACACAAAAACTGATGAATATATGTCTATTGACCAGGAAGATACTTCTAACAGCAGGAGATGAAAGCATGCAAGAATGGATTTTTTTCCTTTGAACACTGAAGTCCACAAAGTGTTTTTAAACTGTGCATTGCTTTATACAGAATTACCTCTGTCTGAGAGGCCCAAGTAGTCAGAATACTAAAATCTTTCATATTTTTCAGCAGTTAATCATTAAGGCAAAGAACTACTTGAATATGTTTAAAACAAACTCTTACAAGCTCAACCCTTCCAAACCCACCAACACCCAGAGTTGTGATAACTTCTAAATTCTGGAATGGGGAAGGAGGGAACTGGGCTACTTTTTCCTTCAGCTCTATCATCTCCAAAGACACGTCTTTGGCCAACTGTCCACAGAAGGATCTTCCTCTGCATTAAGAAAATCAACATACGTTAGTGCTTTCCTTTCCAGCAACATGTATCACAGTACTCTAACACTCATAAAAAATAGAAGAAAAACCTTCTTAATTCCTCACAGAAACTTAATGCTGTTTTATGCAGAAGCACTTTCTCTCTGGACATTCTATTGAAGTAAATTAGAAACAAAATGCTACTGAAGTTCACTGAGCACAATCAATGGTATTTTAATCAAGATTAAGTTGATTAGGCTTATTAGGGTCCTAATTACAGTCAGCTACAAAACTTGAGGCACTCCAAGTTGGAAAACCAATTTCTGAAGGAGTGTGTACCAGTTCCAGTAGAATGATCAGAAATAAAAATGCAGCTATATCTGTAAATAGAAGAAAATCATACTCTGCTAATATCCCAACAGTGCTCAGGTTGAACTCAGAGGCAGATGAAACCAGAAATGCAGTCCAGAGCTAAAAGCAAACTCTTTAAAAGCACCAGTGCTACACTGAAACATTAAAAGTAAATGGTTTCTTTTATGTCTGCTTATTTCTATTTGAAATGGCAATTAGTCTTTTGTACAGTAACACAGTTTCTTTAACTTAATCGGGAGTTGGCCCTTAGGGGTTTTGCCAGCCAAAGAGTTTACAATAAAAATGCAAGAAATTATTTGAGCACATTTTCACTTCTTTTCTGTGCTCAGTTTTCATGGGATAGAGTGAATTCTTGGTTTACAGGCAATAGACTGAAATTGTATGCAATTTTTGTTTTGGAAAAGAAATAGATTATTGGACTCCATAAGCATACCCAGTTATCATTATATTGATTGCTATCATTCCTAGGGCCCCATCTCTATCAACTACCATCCATGGCTTTACCTACATATCTATCCCTCTTTTTTATGATTACCTACTGAAGATGTGCCTAACGAATTATCTGACTTACTTTGCGTGTCGTTTTTCATCAGCGCGGGTCAGATTAGCCACATAACCTTCCAGGTAAGTTTGGAGCTCCTCATAAGTTCCAACAGTTTGATTAAATGTCCTAAAACCCCAAATGAAACAGTGTAAACCACTGAACACACAGTGGAATGACAAGATCTACAGTATGTGCGCTGTTGCACCAAGGCTTTACATTGCCAGTAAGTCATGACCGAGACTGAGCTTTACACTATCACTCTGACAATACAGGTTCTAAGAGCTTTGAAGAGGCAGTAACCAGCTGAAGTACCAAGCCTGGTTTACTGAAGTGTAGGGGGACAGAGTACCTAATTTCCTCAGGTTATTTTATGTTATGTTTGAATAATTTGGAGCAGGCTGGGTGTACTTTGACTTCCACATGCTTACTAAGTGTGGTTTCACCATCTCTATCACAGGAACCAGGTTGGCATGAGTCCACACTATCAGTCCTTCCATTCCAAAGGATATGGCACTGTGTACCTAAGGCTCAAGTGATTGAAAACATCTCTGCCTCTTCATAGGTAAGTAACAATACTGTAGGCAGAATAGGCTTAGAACAGTACTAACAGCAATCATCTAGTACAACAACCATCTAGTCCAACTGCCTTACTGACTGGTTATGCTGTGTGTGATACACCCCAGGATGGTGTTTGCCACTTAGGTGTCAGGGCACATTGCTGACTCATCTTCAGCCTGCTGTCAGCCAGCACCCCCAGATATGGTTCTGCAGGGCTGCTCTCCAGCCACTCCTCTCCCAGTATATACTTGTGCCTGCCATTACTCCATCGAGGTGCAGAATATGGCACTTGGACTTGTTAAATTTCATATCGTTAAGGACTGTCCAATGCTCCAGTCTATGTAGATCCTCCTGCAAGGCATTTTGTCCCTCAAGAGAGTCAACAGCACCTCCCAGTTTAGAATCACCAGCAAACTTGCTAATGGTGCATTCATCTCCTGCATCCAGACCATTGATAAAGATACCAAACAGAACTGGCTCTGGATTGATCCCTGAGGAACACTGCTGGTGACCAGCCAGATGTAACCCCACTCACTATAACCCTTTGAGCCCTGTCCTTCAGCCAGTTCTTCACCCAGTGCACTGTGAACCTGCTCATCACACAGTTGGACAACTTGTCCAAAAGGATGCTAATAGGGGCAGTATCAAAAGCCTTACTAAAATCCAGAAAAACTACATCCACTGCCTTCCATTCATCCACTAGGCAGGTGACCTTATCATAGAACGACATCAAATTAGGTAAACTGGACTCTTCCTTGAGGAGAGGTAACCCAGGTTGTCTGTCCCTGATGACTGCATTATTCACTAACTGCCTTTCAGTAGCACACAATATAATGTTCTCCACAGTTTTTCCAGGAGCTGCAGTTAAACTAACAGGTCTGTAGTTCCTTGGGTCTTCCTTACAAATAACAAGAATTTCCAAGACCTGCTTGTCACAGCAGTATGATATTCCTAGTTCATGTCTGGGAGGCTGAAATCTCCTACAAGGACAAGGGCTACCCATCCAGAACTTCTTCCTAATTGCCTACTGAATAACTCATCAGGGCTTACATCCTGGCTGAGCGATTGTTAGTAGACACCCACTACAGTATTTCCTTTGTTTTCCATCCCCCTAATCCTCACCCAGAGGCTCACAACCACATCATCACTAACTGTGAGAGTTGTACAGTCAATCCTCTCCCTTTAGTGCAGTGCGACACCTCCACTTTGCTGGCAATGGCTATCTCTCCTGACCAGGCTGTAGCCCTCCATGCCACCACTCCAACTGTGGGCTTCATTTCTCTAAGTCTCACTAATGCCAATGATATTGTAGCTCTGGGAACTGACCAGTTCTTCCAGATCATGCTGTTTAGTTTCTCATACTGTGTGCCACCCTCCGTCAATGCCATACCAGCCCTTGATTTATCTACTGCAAGCCTGTTTGTATCCCCTTCCCTTAGAATGCACCGGCTTTAGCACGCTTCTTTGTAACCTATTTAAACAGGCTAAGGAAAAGAAGACAATGCATTCACAGATCAAGATGCCATTTACTATGTAGGGATAGAATCTTGGCCCTCAGTAGAAGCCCTTCAGCAAGGAAAAGCATGGTGCCTGTCCGCATTTCAGGAAATCATCCATACAACTAACTTTGAGAAATACAGATTTGTTGTTTCACTTTCTACTGGGAGCTTCTTTTATCTTCTGTCTGCTCCATTCTTTTCCAATTTAGGAGGTGTAAAATTCCTGATAAAACCAGGCATTTGTCTGCACGTCCTGCTCAGCAAAAGGGCACCCCAGAACCAGGGACAGCAGGGGATTTTGATGTTCCCTGCGACAATGAATAGTACTTAACAAACATGAAACCTCAGTACCACAAGGAGAGAAAGAAAAAAGTAACTCTGAACTACTCTGATCTTCTGGGATCCTGCACTTTCTGTCAGCCTCTCTTCACAAAGTCTTTGGCTAAAGCATAACCACAGCTCGGTATTCCAAAAGCATAACCACCCATGCAGTATTTATTTAAGAAAACATTGTGAGTATGCCTACAGTGAAGTCACATCTTACTGTTAACTTACTGAAAGAGAATGCAAATCTTTCACTAAACAGTAGCACAGTACTTACTCTCTATCTATAACGAGGCACTCCACATTGTATTCATCTGCAATAACATTTGCTGATCTGACATCATCACTAAAAATTGAAACAGAAGAATTTAGAAGCATACAAAAATCCTCAAAGCACCACACACTGTACTCATGGAGGGTCACAGCTACTATAGGTGAAACTCCTCAAAGGCCTCTGCAGCCTGCATCCAGATTAGTATTACTGAACCAAGTACATAATTATAGCATTTTACTAGCCATTCTTGTTGTCTAACACAGTATTCGTTTTCCAGTTTCAACAGGGTTGGGACCATGACTTCCTTTCGCAACTTTCCAAGAATTTAGGATGAGCTGTAATTAGCATTACATTTATGATGATCTCAATTACATGAGATGCAGTTAGCATTACAGCTTACCTTTCCTGAGATGTAATTAGCGCTACATCTAGTAGGATATCAGGATTCACTACTCACTTCTGAAATAATTCTCAGATATAAAAAAATCTTAAAGACCTAATGATCCTTACTCAATTACCCACATAAACATGTGCTATATATTTGAACATATCTTCTCTCTGCTCCTTTTCTCTATTTCTTACTGTCATGAGCACCATCATGGAAGCAACACTCAGTCCAGTAATTGTGGTACCTATCCATAGTAGGAGTCATATAGAGCCTGACATAAGGTTTCGTCACAGCTTTTACTGAAATATAAACTATAAGCAACAATGCAGAGAGGGCCAGCATTTGACTTTTTCAGGGAAAACAGTAGATGACAGTGTATACGTTCAAGCTCTCTCTACAAAAACCAAAACATTAAGACAAATTCAGCCATTGCCTTCATCTGCTGACATTACAATCAAAGCAAAGATTATATTAAAAATAGCCATGAGCTGTGTAATCTGACACACGGTGATAGGGCATTTGAAACGCATCATGAATCAGACAATGTGAACTAACCTAATCAGAGCCTTTTCTCCAAAGTAATCTCCTTTATGGAGATTTTTAATCAGCTGAGGCTGGGAGTGATCTGCAGTACTCTGGGTAACTATGACCTGGAAAGTGCAGGAACAAAAATTCAGTAAGGAAAGTTTCCAAGTATTGCACGGTTTCCCCTTCCTGAGTACTTCATAAATGTCTGAAACTTGGTAAGGATGCAGGAAGAGTTACAAATGTATATAATTACTCCCTCCTCACAAAAATTAAAACCATCAAACACTCCATGATTCTGTGATCTCTGATTTTTGCTGAGATGGAAAAATTAATATATTCATTACTGCCCAACCCCCAACATTTTATCCTCTTATCTTTTAAAACAGAGCAAAGTAAATTGCATTTTAATGAAAAACTGAAAAGTGCTTCAGTTCCCACAGTGGGCAGGCATTATATGAGCTTTCTGTCTTCTCAGCTAAACATACAGCCTCCACAACCATTAATTCCTGTCATTAAATCCCACTTCCACAGTAGCACACATTCTGCTGATGCCACAAACAGAACCAGCATGTGTCTCCAGACACAGGCATGTTTTGGAAACTCAAAAACCCAACTGGAAGTTTATTGACGAAAATTCTGATTTGATTCTTTAGAGTCCTCTGTCTGCCTCCAATCTAACAGCTGATGGACAAAGGCTGCTGCCTTACTCTTCTGGGAAATGGAATAGACCCTGAGTCACCTAGAAGGCCATTCTCCATTTAACCTAGGGCTCTCTTATTTCTTAGACATTTCACAAGTCTATAGCTTGCCCATCAGGTACTGAAACATTCAGGAGAAGACATAGGATCAAATCTCATTTACAAAAAATAGATGTTACATCTCTGTGTCCATGTCACGATGCTTCAGGACATACTTCAATTACGTTATCATTGGAACAGTATAACATGGGTTCATTGTGAAAATTAGGCTCCCTGTATCTCTGGAATGCTGCTCCAGGCTTTTATCACAGTGCTGTGAACTTAACAGCATCCTCAAAAACTATCTGCACAGATTTTACTATAGACCAAAGACCACATCCTTCAAAGTAGCTTTTGAAATACAGATGCTACTTTGTAAGTTTGGTTTGTTATGTCTTACCTTTCCTTTTGCTATTATGAAGAAGGTATTGCCTTCTTCTCCTTCACGAATAACATAATCTCCCTTGTCATAGTGCTCCTGTTGTGGAAGGAGGGGAAGAGAGAGACAATATTGTTCAATACATGATTAGCCTCTTTGAAAATTCTGATTACTATGCAGAGTTCTTAACACATCTGGATGTTCCAGTGATGTTCAACTTCCTATCTCCTGCGTATGTTGCATTCCATAATACGCAATCATTCCCCTAGATAAAGCACAATGGCCAATCTGTAACATATCTTCGTGCAGCAGCAGGTTGTTTGTTAAAAAACATATTAACACTGGTATCATCCTTATGAAGCAGGGGGGAAAAAAAGGAGGGGGAAAAAAACCCAAAATAAAAAGCTCTTCAAAGAGTTCTAGGTCAAAATCCCATTTACAAAAGTAATTCTGGGCTTGAGACCTCAGTGGGAATGCCTAACTCATCTACTGCAAGTTACAAAAGCATCGACTTTTCTGTGTCTGCCAAGGAGCCCTGCCTTCATTGTTAAACTTTCAGTCAAGCATTTTTCCATGTTAACTTTCAGCTTTGTAACCTGTTTCTCATAAATATTCCTTTTTTTTTTTCCTCCTTGAAGTGTTTCATATTAATAAAAGCTAGATGATAGATCCTCCCATCTACATGCTTGGTTCCTCCCATGTCAAAGATATAACTAGTTTTTATGCCACTAAATGTTATTATTTGCTGCCAACCTGGAATTCCCCTCCAACCACTCCACAACCACCATCATATTAAAAAAACTTGGTTGTTTTTCATTTTGTTTTTACTTATTTATTCTTTGTTATTTTGAAAGCTTACTGAATACTATTCAGAAAAACTCAACAGTCTCTTACCACCTCCAGGCAGTCTATGATCTTGGTCAACTTATCCTCAGGTAAGTTTTTCAGCAAGGACACGCTTCCAGAAAACAGAAATGCAAACCAAAAACCAACCAAACAAAACCAAACAACAGAAGTAGTTGTCATTAACACTGTTTCAATGATCTCATCTATACAACTTCAGTACTGCTTGGACAAGTACTAAAAGAGAATCCAACCACGGTGATGATTTAGTGAACGTGCTGGTGAGAAAGAAAAAGTTTCCTATCCTAAGCAATCAGCCTTGTAAAAGTTAGGAAATCATAGAGCTCTCCAGCCACCCAGGCTCAGCTAAGAAGTATTTATAGAAATCAAAGGTGGAGATGGATGCAAAAATACACACAACATTCTCTGCATGGCCAGACCTGAGGTCTTGATTTGAAGCCAAAACAGAGTGGTAATTCTTTGTTAAAAAAAGAAAATACGAAATCAGCTGATTATGGTTTGGAACCTCTAATTTGACCATCTTATTAAAGAAAAGCACTGTACTACTCTGTGTTCCCTGCAGGAGGGAGAATTATTCTACTCTGCAGATTTGCTAGTAATTTATATTGGTTCATAAATTGAGAGACATGCAGTTCTCATATTCAAGTCTCCAAGGGATAAATACTGCTTAATCTACTCCAGAAGCAAATTAACTTCTACCTGGAGGATTTATTTAATTCTATTTATTTAATATATTGTTTTAACTTCTAGCCATGTAACCTTCTCATACATTTGTTCCATTACTTAAAAGCATTCAAGAACCTATTGCTGTTTCCTAATGTAATACAGGATAAGAACAATCAAAATAAGAAAAAAGATTTTATGAATCTTCAAAAGAAAAAGCAAGAGAGGTAAGTATTGAGGCTTTTGAGGCCCTTTGCATTATGACCACTTCTTTCTCTTTGTAAGGCAGATTCTGTATCGCGCACCTTACGAAGAAGTTGAAACCAGTATTAGAAATACAAATGCTTTATATTTACCTTCTAAGGAAGTTTCTGTACTGCTCTTGTCTTGTTTGTGCTGTCACTCTCATGATATTTTGAAACACTTCTCTGTCCAATGCCCATGTTTTAACACTGGTGATTGCTTGAAAAAACAAAAACCAATAACAAAATCAACAATGCTTCCGGATAATGTGATGGAAGATATTGCAGTATCAGGTCACCATACTGGGCAGACTAGCTCTTTCAAAATGCCCAAGGCCAAATTTTAGAGTATATAGCACCTACTGCAATCAGACTTGTAAAAGAATTCAGCTTCCACTTAAACGATGCCCCCTGAAGTAAGGCATAGATTTCCAAATGGCTCCTCCACACAGCACTTTCCATGCAACTCCACACCTTGAAAACCTAGCCATTTACTATGAGTACAAACAGGGCTGAATACTTCTAAAGATCTACTTGTAATCATGGAAAGTCATTGCATTCAAAAGCTGCAATGTAATCTGCAAAGGAGCTTATCTGCAAGGAAGAAAAACTTGGCTGAATTTTTTATCATTTATGAGATAAATGTTGAATAATATGTCTTGGACCCATTTCTAATTCACATTACATGCAAAGTTTGTGAGATATGGAGTAAGATAGAAATAACAAAGGTCAAGAAATACATTTCATTTAATCCTGTGATCCTCATACACTTTTCCTCCAATGTAGCCATTTTGTAAGGGAATAAAGAGTAATCAATACATTAACCATTATCTTTCAAGGGGTAATCAAAATATTAATACAGTAAGCATGCATAAGATCCAGCATCAAAGGTGCAAACCACTAAGCAGCCTCTATGTGCAATCACTGGCATAACAGAACACATTAAACTTCTTAATTTAAGCAAAATAAGGTGATTCTGTTCAATTTAATATCTTATTTTAAAAGATCCTACACCATATTCAACAATTTTCCTTCTGTCATAAGAAGGAGCAAAACTGTTTTCTCTGGAATAAAGGAAAGCTACAGAAAAAGATAAAGCAATTGATCTCCTCAATTTATCATGCACACAGAATACAGGAAAGGAAAATGCCAGGTCTAAAATTATGCACAGTCATTGCTTTTTGTACTTAACCTTGATATACACATATGCTCTCAACAGCCATTTATCAAAATAACTCAAAAATAGTTTTGGATGTTGGAAGGGAGAACAAAGGTATTGCTTTGGTTTTGTTTTTTTGTCCTAAATAACATCTTTCAGGCTACTTTGCATGAAGAAAATATGGCAAGTATCCAAGCTATCGTGGATGCTTTTCCTGTATCTTCCACCTTAACTAAAGAAAACAATTATATAGCTGGAAAAGTGAATGTAATTTCAAAAACGAGACAGAGAAATTTTTAAGCATCACAGTAAATCACATTCCCAGTTTCAAATACTGCTACTGAATGTAACATGCTGCTGCATAGCAGCAGCCATTGAAATGCTGTCTGTCTGAAGTCCTTCACTTGTCAGTTTTCAAAGACTGCAGGCAAAGAGCATCTCTTGATCCAGCATCAAGAGTTTTCCTGTATGTATTTGCTAGTCATTTATGGCATTGTACTGCTCCACCTTCACAACAAGAAATACAGGAAACCTACTGGGGAGGGGCAGGTTTCTGCAGGGATTTTAAGTAATCAAACACAGTTTCCTGTCCGTAATTGGACAATTCTTGTCCTACCTCCAAACCGACTAATGTTAACAAAGGTCTAAAGCAGCATGACATCTTACTATGCAGAAACACTATTTTATAATGCTAATACTATACAGCAGTCAAAAAAAGGAAAACAGGGAACACATTCAAGTAGATCAGTGTGCTAGTAAGAAAAATAATCACATTATTGATGCTGCTCTGTTTATCAGGCAACAACAAAAACAGATTAGATGTAATAATTTCCATCTGCACAGCCATCTATGATTAAGTGCTTAAACTGGGAGCAGGAAGAAAGACCAGGAGCTTTTAAAGCAAACAACTTCTTGTTTTATTCAATTTACTCATTTTTAAGTCAACATGAACTCTTCATTCTTACTGGTGGTTCAAAGTTCCTGCAGATTTAGACAGGAAAAGAAATCAGCCTTTAAGCACAATTTGTATGGAATGGTAGAGAGTGGGAAAATTAAGATTTTTATCATATTTGGTCACTTCCTGGTGTGTCACAGAATAATTATGGCAGGTTAGAAAATGAATTAAAGGGTACTTAGTGGATGAATACCCAGTTTTATGCAGGAAGAGGCGTATATGTGTCAGAGCAACACTCAACAACTCCATCCTGGTCTGCTAGCAAACAGAGCAAAAGCTAGTATCTGCCTCTGAGAAGAGATCTCACCTGGAAGTTCCACCTTTTCCACTACCACATTTGAGATCAAACTGAAATCTCGTGAGTGCCAGTTGCAAATACCAGATGCAAGTGAATATTGGCAAGACTCAGTAGCTTAATGATACAGAACTAAAAGAAGTAAACTGGCAACTAATTCCTAAATATTTCATTTCCTCTTGAACTACACTTTATCTGCCCTACTAAAACCATCATGGTTTCAAGCTAACTGTAATTTTAGCCTCAGAGTTGCATTTGACACAAGAAAGAGCGTAAGAGTCAAAGACTGCCACTGTTACTGAATCAAGCCTTGGGTGACATGGTTTAGTGTGAGGTGTCCCTGCTTATGGCAGGGGGGTTGGAACTAGATGATCTTAAGGTCCTTTCCAACCCTAACTATTCTATGATTCTATGATTCAACATTAAAACATAGTCCTTCCATAGAAGATAGTTTGGCACAGATCTGGCTAAAAAGCAGATCTATAGATGCCTAATTGTTTATCAAAGGTCATGACAGAGATGGAATTATATTCATGCCATAGTGTTAAGTTCCCAAGCAGAAGGTACTCAAGAAAGGAAACATGAGCTTACTGTAGATAATCAGGACATGCAGAAATGTATCCAATGAAAACTTCAAAGATAACCTGGCTATAACAAGGACCTCACAAAAATGTACAGTTTTCCTTTTAACCAATGCAAATCTTAAGCACCTTTCACAGAGGCTGTCCGTGTGCAGTTGTATAAAATGGCTAGTTCACCAAATGCTGTCCACACAGGTATTGAGGAGAGTAGTTTATCCTGCTGAAAGACCTCCAGGCTGCCCTCTGTCAAAAATCATCAGGATAGCAGGCATTAAAACTGAGCTCAACTGCAGAGAGTGAAGAGAAAACAAAACAATATTCTGCCTTTGACACTCCCTGGAACAAAGGAATAGGAGCAACAACTGCAAAAGAGTAGAGGATTGTGGGGCTTTTTGGGGTTTACTTTGTTGGGATTTTGGGGGGAGGGATGGTTGGGTTTTGGTTTGCTTTGGTTTGGTTTGGTGGTTTGTTTTTTTTTGTTTTTTTTTAATGTATTGCTAATCTAGAAATCTGCTCTGGAAGGGAGGGAAAGCTGAGAGAAACCTTTCAACACTAAAAGGCCATGGAAAACAGCCCTTCTAAATCCTGATGGGATAAACCTTTGCTAGAACAAGTCAGTCAGTACAGGTTCAGATAGCCTACTGTAGTGTAGGCAGACCAGTCTTAACATAGTGAAGTCCTGAGGTTTGCCTGTTTATACATGTTTATGTATATATGTGCAGAATGAAAAGGAAAGGACAGAAAAACAAAAAAGCACATTAAATCTTCAATAAATTGTCTTTGAGCCTTACTATAAACCTAGCGAAAGTAGAAGAAAATCTGAATTTCTTCATAGGTTACGGCCCAAAAAAGCCTTCTCCTAAATATGTTCTGAAAGCTTAGCTCTCTTCTCTCCAAGAGACCCACTGACTCCTCAAAAAAGGTCTCATGTGCCAGAAAAATTTCCATGTGCACAACTTCCTCATATTTTATCTGTTTTCCAAAATGTTATCATTTTGTCTACTAAGAATATGACACGTTACAAATCCTGCCTCCTCTTTCTCCCTGCACCATCTACACTATCCTAACACAGTGACCATCAATCATAGGAAGCAAAAAGCCAGAAGACATGCTTTCCAAAAACCTGTCGTTTGAGATTCAAGCGTAAGCACAGTGGCAGTCAGCACAGATGACTGCTGCTGTGAGATTACTTCAGACCTGCTGTCAATACTTTAGGAAAGTCTTCCTGTCCAAAGGCTTTTTTGTTGTTGTTGCAGCTCTTTTGAAAACAAAACAGACACCTAATCCTTAAAAACAATAAACTCAGACCTCATCTCGCAGTTTCCCCATATACAGAAAACTGGTATGAGCTTCCATGAATGTTGAAAATTAAGTTCGTTTCAGAAGTGGCTTCATTATTGAGCAGTTTTCTGTATTTTAAAGTATACTTCCTCTTCCTTTGGCTATAGTTACACCAGAAAGGATTTGCTGACCTCCAGGCTTTCAGAAATGAAAGAGGCAATGAAATAGCATTGAATCAAGGTTTAACTTTCTAAGGCTCTTTTTGTTGCTCTTACTCTGCTTCATAAAACTCAGAGGTAAAACTTGCATTGCCCTCAATAGGGCTGAATTTAAGAGCACAAACATCATCATTGTGGTTTCCTGCAAAGACTTCTAAATTACTTTCCACTTTCTCACACTGATGTGTTTTATGAGTAAGCAGTATTCACCTTTGAGCACAAAAATGTGATTGCCTGGCTCTCCCTGTCTGATGACATAGCTCCCTTGCTGGAAAGTCCTTTCATACATACATTCCACCATATCTCGGATCTGATGAGGCTCCAGTCTCTTCAAGAACTGATTTTTATTCAGGGCATCTGTGATAAGTTTCTTCTCACTGGTTTTAAACAAACAAACAAACAAAGTTTAAAGATCCAGCATGTCTGAGGTATATTATTCACTTGGCATTCATTCCTCTGAAGATGTTTCCTCTCATTTCTGACACTCACATGACTAGCACCTCTGACAAATGTTACATTTGCAATCAATATGCATACCCATTAGCAGTACCATACTACTGCCTCTCTTCTCCTACGTGACCCTGCCTGCAGAAAGCAATACCTTAGATGTAAAAAATCTCCCAGTAGAAGACCTGCTCGCACTGTTTCTCACCATATTCTTTCCCCATTGCACAACTAAGATAAATGCACTTGCTCACCTGAAGGAAAGAAATGTGAAAGGTACGCCTTTCCATACCACTGCCTCTACAGGAATGGCAACTTGATATAAAATCAGACTCACTTTTATAACATTCTAACACATCATTCCTCATACCCAGCAAAAATGTAAAACTGATGACAATAATAAGGTTAAAGTCAATAGTGATAGTACTAAGACCTCATCAAGAGTTTCTCCTATGTGGTGAGGAAAGATGCAAGGAAAGAAAAGTACACAAAAAATGATATAACAGCTGCTGCTGTTGCTTAGGGGAATATTAGAAGATACCGGTGATGGGAAAAACAAAGCAAGTTGTACTGCTTTTTGGATTTTTTGGAGTATAATCAGTAGTAAAAATGTAATACAAGGGCTTGTGGATATAGGCGTACAGCCGCTAATGCTGACCTCTTTGCTTTCTGAAATTCGGTGTTTATAGCACACTTTGGTGAAGCTATAGCAAACTACAGCCATCCTGTGTTTTTTTGTTAAAAAGTCTTTAGAAAAGCTTCAATCCATAAAAGACAGTGGCTGGATTTTTAAGAAGAAAATGTGGAAAACGCAACAGTGGTTAAATCCACTAACCAACCAAGATAAAGCTGGCTATACATACATACATACTGAGAAATCTACAGGTTCTGGCTGACTTGTGTATGTTCTAGGTCAAGGGTTTCCTACAAAGCAGTGCCTTGAATTCATGCCAGAGTGAACGCAGTTAAACAACTGCTGCAGTGATGGAGTTTTTATGGACCTACTGATTACCTTGACTTTACTGCTGATAAATTCTGCCTTCAAGTCCTTTCCTTAATATGCATGTGTAAGGAAGCTGTATAATGAATAAGCACTCTAACAACTTTCTGAGGCATTTAAAGTTCACTTTTGCTTGTACTCATAAAAACACAGCACATTTATAATCAAAAATAGGTTGTATGGGAAAACCTCCTGAAGAATATCCAGGAATACCCCATCCAGAGGGACCATGACACACTTGTGAGGTGGGCTGATGCCAACCTCATGAAGTTGAACCATGCCAAGTGCAAGGTCCTACACCTGGGTCAGAGCAATCCTAGGCACAGATACAGGTTGGGCAGAGAAGAGATTCAGAGTAGCCCTGTGGAGAAGGACTTGGGGGTGGTGGTGGTCAATGAGAAAATGAACATGAGCCGACTTCAGTGTGCCCTTGCAGCCCAGAAAGCAACTGTATCCTGGGCTGCATCAAAAGGAGCGTGACCAGCAGGTCAAAGGAGGTGATCCTGCCCCTCTACTCTGCTCTCATGAGACCTCACCTGGAGCATTGTGTGCAGTTCTGGTGTCCTCAACATAAAAAGGACATGGAGCTGTTGGAACNGCAGGTCAAATGATCCTGCCCCTCTACTCTGCTCTCATGAGACCTCACCTGGAGTATTGTGTGCAGTTCTGGTGTCCTCAACATAAAAAGGACATGGAGCTGTTGGAACAAGTCCAGAGGAGAGCCATGAGGATGATCAGGGGACTGGAGCACCTCCTGTATGAAGACAGGCTGGGAAAGTTGGGGCTGTTCAGCCTGGCGAAGAGAAGCTGTGTGGAGAGCTCATAGCAGCCTTCCAGTGTCTGGAGGGGGCCTACAAAGATGCTGGAGAGGGACTCTTCATTAGGGACTGTAGTGACAGGACAAGGGGTAATGGGTTCAAACTTAAACAGGAAATTTAGATAGGATATAAGGAGGAAAGTCTTTATTGTAAGGGTGGTGAGGCACTGGAATGGGTTGCCCAAAAAAGCTGAGAATGTTCCATCCCTGGTGGTGTTCAAGGCTGGGTTAGACAGAGCTTTGGGTGGCATGGTTTAGTGTGAGGTGTACCTGCCCTTGGCAGAGGGGTTGGAACTAGATGATCTTAAGGTCCTTTCCAACCCTAACTATTCTATGATTCTATGAATGAACAATCAGTTAAGGCAATTTAAGTAGACTTACAATGTACTAGCCATATAATGACTGAAAATAAATAAAGGTGATGAAATGAGGCAAGAAAAATAAATCCAAGTAGCTATGGTGAGGAGTGTGTTTAGAAATAGAGATAACAACTCAGCTTCTGCTGAAAACAACAGGGTTATTAGAATGTAAGCTCTAACTTTGTTTTCTGCTAAAAACAGCCTTGCTTATTAAATTCACCCTGCCCTGATCATGCATACAATACTGCGGTAAAATACAGTAATGGCTCATAAACTGTTACTTAAAATGAGCACTAAAGCTTCCAGAACCACAGGAGACTATGCTGTTTTCAAAAAATGCAGTTGGCGACAGACCAAAGGACACATGAATATCATAACCATGGCTCAGGCTCTTGAACCAGTTGCTTGCTCATTTCATGGGCAAACAGCATAGTATTTATCTTACAGTTGTGTCTTTGTTGTTTCATCACTTTCTCCTATACCTGCCCCACTTCTGCAAACTGCTGCTGGACATAACTAGATGTCCTGAAAGGACAAAAGATGTTTAATCCTGTACTCGAGCCAGTCACTGTCCTGATGAATACTACTAAAAGGCTAAAAAGTAGGTGCACAACTCCACACAACTGGTCTGGTGTTGAGGTCTTTATTGGACCCACCACTAGTAGGGCTTCATCGCCTGGGGCCAGCTAAGCCATTAGCATCCTTCTCCAGGCTTTTCTCCCCTCCTTGCTGTCAGCTCTTGTGGAAATGTTACACCTCCCCCTCTCAGTACATTCCCAGTAAACCCCTAGGAATAGCACTTGACACTCTGTGCAGGGCTTCTTGTGAACAGAATTGGGAATTTAGTCCCATCATGAGACAGTCATCTCATAGGTACAAGCATACAACATATACCTTACGGAGCAATGCTGTCTCTTAGTATACGTTTCTGCTACTAATGGGAAATTTTTGGTTATCTGCCTGTCTTTGACTGGTAAAAGACATCAATGTCAAGTCTCAAGATAGTTCTTCCCCAACAAATAACTGTTGATAACAGAACTGAGTCACGATCCTGACTTGATGTAGGCAGCTCAAATTCTGAGGATGGTGATAACATGCTCTGGAAGGACACAAAAATGGAGAACCATGTCTTAGAGATACTGAAACACATAGGTTCTGAACACTGCAAAGAGTGACAGATTAAAAAGTTTTAATTTGAAAGACCTTAGAGATCTGCTTTCATATACCTTGTTCAAACTCCAAAATCTTGAGGCTTTAGTTAAATTTTAATGCTCAAACTTCCATTAAGAAAAAACTTAAACACTCAGTTTTGGAAACTGAGATGGATATATCCAGCTATCTCAAGAGATAAAATACATACATGAGAAAATATTCAGTAATACAGACAGATCAAGAGCTACTGAAAGCTACTGAAAGCTTCTAAAACTGTTGTTAAAATAATTCATGCTGAGATACTCAAAAGTGTGCCACTTAAACCCCTACTAAATGTGTAACATAAAATTGTACTGTTTTAAAAGTGCTTCTAAAAGGGACTGGCAATGCTGTAGACTCAATACAAATTCAAGGATATAGCATGGAGCTTCCTTTCCTTCTGAAATAGCTCCTTTCACAACTGTGGAGTAACACAGGTAAGGAAACCTTCCAGCATTTGGTTGTCTCCATAGCAGGTGATGGTGGCTTAAACAAGTGCGAGTGTAGCACAGGCTTTCCTGAGCAGCACAGTAGTGCTATGTGTAAAAACAGTTTTGTGGTATTTTCTTTGCATCTGTTTGCTTCCAAAATATTTGGAAGATCAAATGACCTTCCACGATCACGTCAAAAGACGTATCTGCCCCTGAGAAGTCCAAGCAAATTCTTTCACTATTACTTGATCTGTTAGAGAAAGCATAAATCCTTCCCTCTGTGACTGTAATGTATGTTAGTTTACAAACAGAATCACAGAAAAGCTGGAAATGGTGGCAAAGAAAGGGGAGGATGGCGTGCTCTTACTGCTAATGCAGTGCATGCTTAAACAATCAGTTTTTCAGGGGAATAAATATCTGAATAAGTTTAGGAGTGGTGTGTTCTGAATTGCTATAAATCTATGGGAGACTCAGCAGTAATAATGACAATCTCTGAACCAGACTGTAAGAGATGAAAGGAGGAAAAAGGAAGAGAACTGCTCCTTTATCCTGTTATGTTACACTAAATCTTCTAGAAAAACAACAGAGATGGCATGCAACAAGAGAAAATGTTTTTAGAAGTGCTGAGCGAGGAAGGAGAATTTCAAGACAGGTAATTACAAATAGAACACTCCTAAAGCAAACAATTACTTAAACTGCCCAGGTATTTGTGGTAAAATGTTAATACAATTCCTTTACTCTGGAAAAACATTGCTAGCTGAAGATTTCAGCTCCTTATGGTGATGCTACAGCACACTGGTGACTCAGGCAGCTTTTCTGTTTCACAAGACATGAGGGACATCATGGAGGGGAAATCTGGTAACTCTCAGGTCTGCTACAGTACAGACTCAGATTGTGCCATGAATTCTTAACAGAATGATAAAGCCCCCTGCAAACTTGAGGCACTTAAGATGCTGGCTAACATCCAGATAGATTCTGGCTACCAGCATGCTAAAACAGATACTCAGGTTATGTCTACACTGCAAAGCAAAGGAGGGTCTAAGGTATGTTGAAAGATAACCAATCTAATACCTCTGTCCACAAGGTCAGCTGTGACCACAGAGCTCCACGAGGAGGTTGCCACTTCTTGTTTGTGAGTTGAAGAAGAGGTATCTTTTGCTTTTGCAGAGGCTAGAAGTGTATTCACAGAGGAACACGTTTTAACCAAGTTCCTACACCATGACTGTCAGAAGCTGGGCAGGAGGGCAAGAGGAAGCTGCTAAGAGGATAATCACACTACACAAAACATTTCATATTTCACACCAGACTGAGTTGAAATCAGACTTACAAACTATACACAGCTCGGAATTGGTGCCTATACTGCATCTGGGAGAGCTGAGCTGGGGCCACCTCCTCCTTTCTAAAGTTGTCCATGCAATGGGAATAAGAATCTGAAACCAGCCTTCTGCTCATCAGTGTTCCAGACTGCTTCCAGAGCAAGCACTAGGTGAATCCAGACCTGAGAAGAGGTTTAGGTTCTGCTTTGCTGGCAGTAAAGATAAATCCCAAAGAGACTTATTGTAAGAGTCTCTCCTCATCTAAAACACAGAGGCTACCCATCACTCTTCATCTGCAGTCTGTGGAACATGGATGATTCTTGCTTAAAGTTGCACACAGATTCAGCCAGCACCAAACTACCACAGTGACAAAGCCTATGTAAAAAAGATGGATACTTTAATCTCCATTTGTCATAAGGAGAGGATACCATTGTGATAACATTTATACCTCTGTAACTCAAGCATGTAATCTCCCCGAAATGAGCTCACCTGGAATCCTTTCGGACTGTTGCTTTTTCCAAGGAGAATGTAGTTTGCCTGTTCAAATCATACAGCTGTGTTGTCGGCTCTGCAGATACACCTTCCTTGGCTCCTCGTCTCCTGTCAGCAGATATTTGAATCCTTGAAGCCGCTTTAAAAGGAGAAGGCTGAAGAGAGTGCTCTCCTTGAGTGCTAACAACATCCTGCAGCTTGTTCAACTGTATACACTTGCTGTGAAGCTCCTTGGTGAGTTCTGCTATGACCTTAGCCTGCATAGCCAGCTGTTCCTGAAGCTCAGCAACACGACTTTGACCCTCTTGCAACTCTAGATCTTTTCTTGTCAGTTCCTTTTCCAGTTCAAGCACCCTGCTGCAAAGAATATCAGCTTGCTCACTGGTCACATTGATGCCTAGCCCTGGGTCCTTCAAAAACTTACGGTTGCCACCACAGCCAATAGAGAGGTTTGCCACATGTCTGTCTGCTCGTCTCAGATGCTTGGGTTTCACTAATCCATTCCCCATTTTGTCCAGAGACCTGGGTGAGAAAATAAATTTGAAGTTTTACTTCATTCACCGACAAGAAAAAAAAATGATCATGGAATGGTAAGTAATGAATTCAGCCTTTAACTGGCAGCTGAATTTGAGATATACAACTACAGCAAACATAGTTGATTGCTTTCATCCTTTACAGCCCTGAAAACTGGAGAATGGCAAAGAGAAGAATTAGGTAGGTGGTGGATACAAAGCAAAGGATCTGATGGTTATCGCTTCTTGGTTGTGAGTTGAAGAAGAGATGTGTAAAAAAAGACCTCAAAAACCAGCAGGAAGGAGAAAAGCTTGCACTGTACTGCAGAAGCAAGAAAACTGTTAGAAGGAGGAGCCTGTTACACAGGATCCCCAGGGAAGCAGTCAGAGCACCAAGCCTGTCAGCATCTAGATAATGCTCTTAGTCGTGTGATTTAGTTTTAGATATTCATGTAAGGAGCAGGGAGTTGGACTCAATGACCCTTTTGGGTCCTTTTTTGACTTGAAATAGTCTATGAAGTCTGTGATTAAAAAAAAAAAAAAAAGAGTTGGATCACTTTCCAATTGAGGAATAATTACTGAGAGCACAGACTTGTTTAATCTGTTGGTGCACAACTGCCTGGCACAAGGGATATGGGATTATTAAGCAAATGTTAATAATACTAAAACAAGCAAACAAACTTTAAGGGTTGTGACCATAAAAGAACAGTCATACTGATCAGAACAGGGGTCTTGCTGGCTTGTAAACTGTCTCAACCATGGCCTTAAGGAGATGCCCAGCAAAGGATGAACACATAGGCTGCTTGACTGAAATACTGTCTGAGATTTCAGATTTCTCGAGCCTGATATGCTTTATTTAATCCTCAATGGATCTGTAATACTAGTACTTGTCCCATTTCCCACTGAATCCCTGTAAACTTCATATCTGCAGACCCTGGCAGGACCCTAGTGAGGATTTACACAGGTCTGCTTTTTGCATGAGGAACTACCTCCTTTAATTTGTTTCTTCCAGTACAAAACCAGGGATATAAATGGTAGGAAAATCCAGTTTCAGAAAGACTTATCTCTATTAATCTTTTCTCTACTATTTTGTAAATTTCTGTCCTACCTTTCTTCCTGCACATATGCCTGAGTTCTTTCCCAGAATGACAAGTCCTAGCTTACTCAGTCCATTCTCATATAAACATCACTCCAAAAGTTTGACCAACCTTGCTGTCTTTTGCTGATGCCAAATCCAGGGCATCACAGAGTTAGACCTAATTTAATCCTATTAAGATCAGGCAGCTGGCACTGCTTCTATAGCTCTGTCATTTTAAACCACCTCACATTTGTTAGTGTAACAGCAGCTACTACCTTCAAGGAACAATTACCTTTTGAGAGGTATGGGGAATTACCTTTTGGCTAGTCTGGACCTCTTCTCCCTCCCACCTTCTTGTGCCTCTCCTCAATGGCAGAGCATGAGAGACTTGAAAAGTCCTTGATCAGGGTAAGTGCTGCTAAGGAACAACTAAACCATCTGTATGCTATCAGTATTACTTATACTAAAGCCAAACCCCAGCACTGCACCGGCTACCAGGAAGAAAATTAACTCTACCCCAGATGAAACCTTTTTGCCTGGACACTATCTTTGGTATATTTTATTGTATAATTTCAAGAGGACTAAGGAAAAAGTGCCTGCTGCTTAGGTCAGACTATATTAAATGTACAAGTTGAGGGGAACAGAAAAACTAACATATTCCTTCTTTTCAGTCTTGGGGAGCAATGCCTGCCTATAAATCCCATCTGCAAGCAAACAGTGCCAGGTTACAGTTTGGTTTAGTTCAAGCCTAAAGAGACCTTCACCAGGAGAGAAGGAATGAGCATAAAGTTGCATTTCCAGGCCTTAGTACCACACTCAGAGCTTTTCCCAAAACACCTGCTCAGGCTCTTGAATCCTGCTCGACTGTATCCTGCTACTACAAAAGACCACAGCACAGAAAATACCTGCCTTAGATGAAACAGAATTTTCTTCCTTGGACTCTGATTTTTGCCTCATCAATAAGCTATTTCAATAAGTTTTATAAAAGTACTGGTGCACTAACTAGGCACTAACCTTATTGCTATCGTG
This sequence comes from Agapornis roseicollis, assembly GCA_002631895.1. Classification (NCBI taxonomy): domain Eukaryota; kingdom Metazoa; phylum Chordata; class Aves; order Psittaciformes; family Psittacidae; genus Agapornis; species Agapornis roseicollis. The sequence continues at coordinate 80,996 of NDXB01017701.1, forward strand.
ATCAGTCATCGGTACAGCCACCAGTAGCTGTTGTTCTGCCTCATGAATAAAGTACAACTTTTTCAGGTTGAACCACAGGTGATGTGGCTTAAGTTTTAATCTCTTTTAACATTTCATTTGGTGAGAACATGTCCCTGAAAAGGTACACTGATCAGGCAGCAAGAAATAAATTGGGATGCCACAGCAACTTGCCTTTGCTGGTTATTACAGCCATACTTTTAACAGATGCACAGTTCTGTTCTGGTTTGCAGACTTCAGTGGGTTAGAATTGAAACCCCTGACCAGGCAGCTCACACTGCAAATCTAGTTTTCCTTAAAAGAGTCTTGCTGCTCAGCTCTGCTTTGCTTATTGTGACTCTACATAACATTTTTGTTTTACCCCAATTGCCTGTATGCATTTTGACAGCTGGTGCTTCAGCTCAGAAACAGGGCAGTATGTCAGAAATAAAGGTAAATTTGATTGCAGAGGGGGACTTAAACAAATGGTACATCAAGGCACCAAATCAAATAACTCTCAAGAGGGACCTATGTGTCACTGCATGGCTTAAACAAAGATCTTAGCTCAGTATGCAACTGAACACAAACTGAACACAACAACAAACCAGACACACCAAACAAACAAACCAAACATACCAAACAAACAAACCAAACACAACAACAAAACAACTACCAAGTTAAACTAAATGTTGCAATATTTATAGAGTAAAATATACTAATTTTTACTGTATAAAACATAGAGTAAAAATGGAGATTACAGGAAGCATGTCATCACACACAACAGGGTGGCAGCATCTGCTACTAAATGAAGTGGCAGTCAGCACATTTCAAGAAAAGGGTATCACAGACATTTAAAGTTACCTTTACAAATGGATAGCGAGACTGCCTCAGGGCACAGGAAACCATACTATTTACACTGTACAAAGAAACAGAGCAAGTCTACTGTATAAAGATGATGATTAAAGTTCATAATATAACTGCACCAGAGTGAAAACATCAGGAACTTCGGTCTTCCAATATCCATAGTTAATCATCAGGGTACAATGGGACAAGCTAGCTGGATCTAAATGATCCCTGTTTCCACATGGTGCCAGTTATTGGATACTAGGATAGGAAACTCATGGCCAAATGTATAGCAGGAATCAAGAAAAGACTGACAGGTAATTCAACATTACACTAGTTAATTCTAACAGAAAACTTAAACCCTTAACGCCTCCGAGGTTTGACCAACCTTACCCTTAAGGAGTAAGACAAGAAGCAAAAGCAGAACGTGCTCTGTGTTTAGCACAGGGCACCTCACACGCTCTCTGAGCGGTCTGCCACCGGCAGAGACGCGGCCAGCAACGAGCAGACCCAAACCCCACCCAGCAGAGGATGCCCCAGGGCTGCTCAAGCGGTTCCGAGCAAGCCGGCTGCCCTCCTCACAAACCGGTGCACCCCAGGCCTGCGGGATGCCGGTGCTGCCCGGCCAGCCGAGACCGCCGCCCCGCCGCCAGAGCCCGGCGTCACCCTGGGGAGGCCGCAGCTCCTCCAGGCTGCGGTCCCGGCCTCCCCATGTCCCCACACGCACCCGCCGGTCCCGGTCCCTCACCTGCGCGCTCGGCTGGACCGGGACCGCAACCGGGGCCGAGCGGCGGCAGGCGCAGAGGTTGATGCTCCCGCGCTCGCTGCGGAGTCGGGCTGGGCGGGCACGCCGCTGCCTGTCACGGGCGGCCGGGAGGTGCGGCGGGGCCGGGGGGAGCAGCCGCGGCAGTGCCCGTGTCCGCCCGTGCCTCCCGCGGCGCTGCGGCGGAGCTGGGCTGTCCGCAACAGGGGCTGACAGGTGCTCGCAGGGCGCGGGGAGCCGCCGGCGCCGCGGCCAGGGTCGGGAGGGAGGCGGGTACCTGTGGCAGGCCGGCAGGGTCAGGAGAGCGGGGACGGACCAGGCTCCTCAGCCCGTTCCGCTTCGCAGAGGGGTAAGAGTAGGGCCCAGTTTGGGCCATGTTGAGAAGTGTTTGACTGCTTGATTTCCACTGCCGTTTGCAGATTGTCTGCTGAGCTGCAATGGAGCCGCAGCCCTCGTTCTCTGGAGCTGGCCCCCAAGCCTCACTGCACAGCCCTCCTGTCCTCATGCCCCAGGGTCTGTCCTCACACAGGCTGGAGCACCACAGCTCCCTCCAGAATGGAGCATGGCCTCTGTAACCAACACTGAGTACATGTTGCAGAAGGGCTGTTATCTCCTGGCATGATTCTGGTGATTCAAAACAGCTGCATTCAAATCAAGCTTTCAAACATGTGGGAAACCTTGAGAAAGGGCCTGTACAACAGCTGGAAAGCTGCATGGACAACTCTGCTGCCAAACAGACTTGGTCTGACCCCAACCTGTAGCTTCTAGGGCAGTGACCCTGCAATATTCAGTACTTAAAAGGAGCCTGTAAGAAAGCTGGGGAGAGACTTTTTAGCAGTGCCTGTTGCAATAGGACGAAGGGCAGTGGTGTTAAACTAAAAGAGGGGAGATTTGGGCTGGATGTGAGGAAGAAATGTTTTACAGTGAGGGTGGTACAACACTGAACAGGTTGCCCACAGAGGTGCTGGTTATGCCATTCCTGTAGGAATTCAAGGCCAGGCTGGATTTGGTTCTGGGCAACCTGATCTAGTTGAAGATGTCCCCCCTGCTCATAGCAGGGGCACTGGACTAGATGAGCTCTGAAGGTTCCTCCCAATCCAAACCATTCTGTGATTCTATGATCCTACACCAACTGGAACTGGAGTAATCTCCCTTTTTCCTCTCACTCTTCAAAGAGTTCAGCATCCCAAGTGCTGGGAATGTAGTCCTGCAGTATGAAATGAAATGAAAGCTCGACAAGAGGGGCCTGAGGATCATCCCTTTCTCAAGGGTGTTCAAGCCTGGTGCTCAAGTGCAAACTCTGTTTGCACTTCCCCTCCCTGCCGCTTCGGTCTCCCTTACTTTTCCCAACTGCTTTTCTGCGGGATAGAGTCCTGTGTTCTGTTCGGTGCCGACATCTGGTGGCCGAGCCGGTGATGGCAGATAAACAAGGGAAGCTGAACAAGGGCTGCAGGGGATTTTTTCTTACACCTTGGCCTAGCAGCAGGGAAAACCAAACTCTGCTATTCAGCAGAGATCTATTTTCACTGTTGTGCCCCCTCCAACTTGTCGCTCACCTGCTTCCCTCCCAAGCCTCAGGGACCTGCAGCTCCTCGGTGTTTAAAGAGTGGGCTGCTCACCAAACAGGCCGCAGGTTGTGCCAGAGTCAGAGGAGACTGTTTCAGCTTGGGGCTCGGTCTGCAGGGCAAGCAGCGTCAGCTACATAGATGTTCCATCTTGCAGCGAATGGGCTCATCTGTCCTGCCTGATGCAGATAACTGCATTTTACTTCTCTTTATGAGAGCCAAGAGCAGTTGGCAGCTGGCAGCATTTCCAGATAGTGTGTGTGACCCTCTTGGGTCACCTCCATCTGAATGCAGTCTTCTGCCTCCTCTTCTTGGATACATTTCATGTTTGAACAAGGTTAAACAAGGATGAACAAGGAGATACTTAACAAACTCTAGCATAAAAAGGAGACCTACAGAGGGTGGAAGCAAGGATGGCTAGGTTGGGAAGAATATAGAGAAATAGTCAGAGCAGCCAGAGATCCGGTTAGGAAAGCTAAAGCCCTGGCAGAACTTAATCTGACCAAGGACATTGAAGGCAACAAGAAAAATTCATATAGATATGTCAATGATAAAAAGAAGACAAGGGAAAGTGTGCCCCCCCTCCAGAAGGAAATGGAAGACCAAATTACCTGGGGCATGGAGAAGGCTGAAGCACTCAATGACTTTTTTGCCTTCATTTTCACTTGGCAAGAGCTCCAGTCACCTGCCCAAGTGACAGAAGGCAAAGCAGAGATTGAGAGAATGAAGAACCACCCACTGTAGGAGAAGATGAGGTTGGAGATCATCTATGGAACCTGAGGGTGCACAAATCTATCGGACCTGGTGATATGCATCTGTGGGTCATCAGGGAACTGGTGGATGAAGCAGCCAAGCCATTATGCGTCATATTTGAGAAGCCATGGCTGTCCGGTGAAGTTCCCACTGACTGGAAAGGGGGAAATATAACTCCCATTTTTAAAAAGGGGAGAAAAAAAAATGAGGCCTGGGGATCTACAGGCCAGTCATTCTCACCTCAGCACCCAGAAAGATCATAGTGCAGATCCTCCTGGAAACTATGCTAACGCGCAAGAACAAGAAGAAGGTGGTTGGTGACAGCCAACATGGCTTCACTAAGGGCAAGTCATGTCTGACAAATTTGCTGGCCGCCTGTGATGTGGTGACCGCATTGGCAGATAAAGGAAGAGTGACTGATGTCATCTACCTGGACTTGTGCAAGGTATTTGACACTGTCCTGCATGGCATCCTTTTATCTAAACTCGAGAGGCATGGATTTTACTGATGGACTACTCAGCTGATAAGGAACGGGCTAAATGATCGCACTCAAAGAGCTGTGGTCAACAGCTCGATGTCCAAGAGAGTGGAGATTAGTGACAAGTGGTGTTCCTCATGAATCAGTCTTGGCACTAGAGCTGTTTAAGATCTTTGTTGGTAGCATGGACAGGGAGATTGAGTGCACCCTCAGAAAGTTTGCCAATGACACCAAGCTGTGTGGTGTGGCCAACATGCTGGAGGGAAGGGATGCCATCCAGAGAGACCTTGACAGGCTCATAAGGTGGGCCAATGAAAACCTCATGTAGTTCAACAAGGTCAAGTGCAAAGTCCTGCACCTGGGTTGGGGCAATCCCAAGCACAGGCTTGGGCAGAGACTGGATTGGAAGCAACACTGAGGAGAAAGACTTGGGGGTGTTGGTTGATGAGAAGCAGTGACCCATGCACATGACCAGCAGTGCGCTTGCAGCCCACCCAGAAACCAACCATATCCTGGGCTGCATCAAAAGGAGTGTGACCAGCAGGTCAAAGGGGGTGATCCTGCCCCTCAACTCCACTCTTGTGAGACCCCAACCTGCAGTACTGCGTCCAGCTCTGGGGGCCGTGAAGATAATGAGTGGACTGGAGCACCTTTCCTATGAACATAGGCTAAGAGAACTGTGCTTATTCAGATCAGAAAAGAGAAGGCTCTGAGGAGAACTTACAGCAGCTTTCCAGTACTTAAACAACAGCTAAAATTTTCTAATAAAGGAGAATGAGAAAACATATTCCAGAAGAGCTTAGTGCAGCACAGTGGAATAATGGCAAAGTGTTCGTTGGTATCAAATGATACACTTTCTGGCACTAAACTCTCTTAAACTCACTGAGCTTCATCAATTTTGAGTGTGATGTGTAGCTTAACAGACACCTAAACCCAGTAATATTGTAAATAGACTAGTTCCTTTGAAAATCCTTATCAGTCCAGTTCTCAAGCTAAAAAACCAGTGGTAACACAGAAGCCCATGAACATAAAGCACAGGTTAGGATACAGTTGCTTGGTAGAAGCAGGCTATGTGAACCCAACTGACAGTAGCAGAACAGATGCAGCTGTGATGGAACGCATCTCTAGGGGCTAGCCTCTTATGTGGGAAAAATCTGCTCAGCCTGACCAACGGGAGATAGAGAGGAGCTGAGTGAAAAAGAAGACACTACCAAAGAACTTCTTGTCAAGCAGAAATACTGCAAAAAGCCCACAAGGGGTCCTGCTGCACACAGCTAGCGCAAGGAAAGCCACCCAAAGCAGCACGAAAAATTCTGCAGAAGAGAAGACCGGGAAAATGAACGACATTTTGCCCATTATTAAAAAACCAAAAGTTCTTTTTAGTGCTAGATCAAGTACCATTTTAGCCCTGTGAAGAGCAGGCTGTCTGGGACGCCTCAACCCCCCAAATCCCCACATGGAGGTGGGGATATGCTTGCTCTTGTAGAGATGAGAGTTGTAAATAGGCTTGCATTTGATTGCATGCAACTGACTTAATCTTTTCATGGTGATGTCATGAAGCTGTATCCAAGTAGGAGAAAAGGTAAATGCTTGGATGAGGACATCTGGACTCTTTGGAATATATTTTAAGCAGCGGCATCTGTATATGGGTCCATAAGACCTGCAGGTTTTGTCTGTGCACCACAGGAAGAAAGTAATATTCCATAAAGTAAGTAATGTTAAAGCCATTTATACAGGAGACTTCAATGTCACTTCTGTCCCCATTAAGCACTGAACATCTCTTAGCCCTGAGCTGGAATTTCCAGTCATGGCTGAACACTGAGCTTGTGGAATTAACGAGTTCTTGTAACTTCTCATTTCAGAGAGTTTGTGATGTTTTCTAAAGGAAACACAGAGCTCCTAAAGGAGCTTCAGTCATTTCCCCTCCCATTTGGTACAGACAGGTTTGGATGGTTGTTTCCAAGCCAGTGGTTCAACAGTCTGACAGTAGCTCAGGATGTTCAAAATTAAACCTCTGTACTGTGGCTACACCAAATGATGGAGTGGAGGGTACAGTGCACAATGAGGCTCATATCGCTCCAACATCAAACATCAAGTTCATTAATGCTCACAGAAGCAGCCTCTGGCTTGCCTGGGGCTAGCTAGGGCAAGCACTGGTTCAGGCTCTGCACCTGCACCCAAGCTTCTGTGCCAGGTGAGCAGCCGCCTCCTCCATACCAATTACTCTGGTATGCGCTGCTTTTTCTCAGCAAGAAGCTGGCCCACAAGACAACACACAGAGCCCACACTGTGGACAGAGGCTGCCATTTCTCCTTTTATTTACAAAGGCTTCTTTCCAACTGCATAAGTAACAAATCCATCCCTAAATCAGGCTAGTAGTCAAAACTGTTACAGTGGAGGGGAGTAGGAAAGAAGTTATTTTTCCAGGTAAGCTAACTCTTTGTTTAAGCCTCTGGCTTTCCCTAGAACTAAAACTGTAAAAATTAGGTTAGCAATTAGGATAGCAAATCATGGAAGCTCATTTATGTACCTGATTATCACAGTATCCTAATTGCAGAAGATGTGGAAGAGGAATACACATTTCCCCCAGCTTTTTACACAAAGTCCTTCCTGTAAGCCTCAACAATGGTGGCAGGATGTAGAGGATGGAAAAGACCTCACCTGATGGAAGCTGGGAGGCAAGTCTGTGAACCATAGAAGTAGTCTCCTTTCAAAGAGTTAGCCTCTTCTTTCTCCTTCAACCTAACTCAGTGAATAGGAGGAGAGAAATCCTCCTCCACTGTATAACTTGAGGCCCTGGTGCTCGAGGAGTATGTAACTCAGAGACTTCCAGCACCTTGTACCAGCAAACAGGCTATAGTAAAGGGCAGTATCGCTGTTGATGAAGGCTTATTAGAGCATGTTCTTGCAGAATTCAAAAATAAATATTGGCCTGAAAAGGCATGGACAGAACATAAATAACAGTTTACCTGAAAACTCAAGAGATGCGGTGCAACAAATAGATATATTTATTCTTATTTGTTTTCTTTTTTAAAGAACAGTGCCAGGATAATTGCAAATACCTTTGTTGCCAAGTATGTGCTTTTGCTTAGCGATTTTGTGTCCACAGTGATTTATAGCTACAGTTTCTTTTTTTCCTATTGGGTTCTTCCTAGGATAAATAGAGTGACTAAATATTTGGAGCTACCACAAACTCATTAGGTGTGTAACACAGTGAACTACTTCACAGTCATAAACATAATCCATAAAGCAAACACAAAGGGAGACTGTTCTGTTCACAGCTGCAGGTGAGAAGAAGCCTCGTCTTTTTCTTTTTGGCATCTTGCTATTTCAGTCAAAGCGGTTGTGTTCTCTATTGTTACCCTTTCGAAAAAAGCAGTTATAAAAATTACTTAATAGAAACATACTTCTGTATTTCGACACAGTTTGTACACCAGTTTCTCAAAAACTATTCTAGAAAAGTCAGTTTGTTCAACCTAATACAAGAAGGTGGTAAAGTACGGAAAACTAGAGTAACAAAACCACCTAACAAAAATAAGAATGTCTATAGCATGTAGTGGTTAGTTGTAACCAACTGAAAGAAAGAAAACCCCTTGCTAGAAGTTGTAAAGTAGTCCAAGCTACATAGCTACTATATTTTGTAGCAGGTATGTTTTCTACCAGTCTTGATTTTTATTATTTATATTTTTAAATAACTTACAATAATAATAATAATAATAATAATAATAATGAGTTTGCCTACCAGCAGCCAACTCAAAACAACAGAAAAAGAGAAAAAACACAGCCACCATTTCAGGGGTGAGAAGAAACTCTCCCCAGCAGCCGATTTGTGGTGTCCAATCCTCCCCCTTTTTAGCAGTCCTGATCAGGCAAAGTTCGTGGCTATATTCAGCTTATTGGGAGTTGAAGTTCTTCAATGCAGACCTGGGTTTCACTGAAAGGGGTGATTTTTTTCCTCCTCCATAATCTACCATCAACTCTTCAGAGTCCTTGTAGCAGCAAGCTGAAGGAAAAGGAAGGGGGAAAATACTCCATCCAGGTGTGAAATGATTCATAGGCGGCATCTGAGCTATTCAAAGGATTTCGTCAGCCCTGTCCTCAATCAATACTTAAGCCTGAATCACAGCCAAGCGGGCTGTGATTTTATCTCCTCTGTCAGATGTGAGAAGCTGCCTGTTTGTTCTTGAGTTAACTTGTTTCATCTTTGCTGACACAATATTGCAACTGACTGCACATTTTTTATCACTTTGAATCCTGCTCCGGTGTACAGAAAAATAAATCAAGCCATGCCCATTGGTAATCCTCATAATACAGCAACAGCGGAAGCAACAGGCCATCTTGTGTGCTAGACTCTGCCCAGAAGCGATGACCTGAAAGGAAAAGGAAATATAAGTAAGACAATCATTAGAATGATGTAAATCTTCTCAAGACAGCTTCAGAGTGCCTTGAATAAGGGTTATCACAGATTTTCAAGCTCAGAGTCTTTGTCCATCTTGCCACTATGTGTAATGGGGAGAGTCTGTGCACTGATGTGAGTAACTCTTCCTTTCTGTCTTCTTCCCAGAGTAACTGAGATTAATCAGATGGAATTGTTACATCCCCCTGTGATATTCCAGAGAAAAAACACAGCCTGAGGAGAATCCTGAGGGTTGTGATGTACAGCTGTGTCTCTACAGCGCTGCACAGTGGATCAGAAAAGTTTGGCTGTTGCGTCCATGGGTACCTCTAAGCATTAAAGTTCCAGCTGCCTGTGACAGTGACAAGAACACCTGACCAATGGTCAGTTCCTTGGGCTATCGGTAGTTTTAAGACTACAGTGAAGGTATGGCTTAAGCATGAAAACAAAGAGTATTCATCCACGTGCTTAATTCTGTGCCTCAGTCTATGCACCTGATTAGTGCTCTCTGCTGGCATGAAAAAAAAAGTTGATCAAAGCCTGAGCAAAAACACTGCCCTAATGGTTCATGCATTTTTCTACAGGTAGTAAAATGAAAGCATTGATGAGTCTATGTTCAATCAGCAGTAGAAGAGAAGCCAAAAATAGGATTTTGCTTAAATTTGTTTTTCCCAGCCTGGACTTCAAACTGTTACCTGGTTTTATGAATGCATTTTCCCCAGAATAATCTTTGCATAAATTTCATCCCTGTCTGAAAGGCTGGGTTCATAAAGGGATGCCATAGCTGCAGAAATGTCTGCCTGGAAACCAGAGTGCTCTTGTGAGGAAATAGCCATTTCTTTGAAGTTTAGAAAGTATTTTCTCCTGTACTGAGTAACATAAGAAATGAAGACAGAAAACTACTTATTCTCATTCTCATCCCCTAAGGGAGAGAACACTTGAGAGGGTTTAAAATAAAGACTGATTGTTCTCTTTTTTCAGAAAGTCCAACACTGGAGGGGGGATTTATACCAATGCTGTGTCCCATCTGTTGAAACATGTTGTATGGCATTTGGTTTTAACTATTTGATGCTTGTTCTGTATCCCACTCTCTTTATTTATTTATGTGGGTAACCTCTGACACAAACCTTAGTGTCTTCCATCTGTCCTTCTCAATGTGATTCTCAGGACTTTCGCTCTCATAGGAAGCCAAGTAAAGTGCTGCAATAGGAAGCAAATACAATATGTTAGGCCTACTAACATTTTAAAATCTGCTCTCCCTGGAAAGTAGGCTGAAATTAAATGAAGCAGGCTTATATTATCCATCCCTCAGATTAGGGCTCCAGAATCCATTAGGAAGTATAGCATTGCTTATAATTACATCCAGACAATACTAACAAACAGTGCATGAGAACAAAGACTACCCTGAGGGGTAAAAACCAACTATCAAAAACTCAAAAGCACAGGAGTGGAAGAAAACAGTCAAAAGAAAAAACTGAGCCTAGGGACATGGTGCTTTGTAATCAACCAGTGAAGTCCCAGTTTTCTTTCTCAAGCAGCACCCCTTAGTAAAGAATCCTGAAAGTCCATATAAATACATTTCAGATGATGTTTAGAGGGATCACAAATGCTTTTCTTTTATTCCATTTCAGGGAAAAGGATAATGCAAATTCTACCACACAACATGCACACAGAAAGGAAAATCTTGTTTTCTCTCCCATTTGCAAAGAGCATTTTTTGCTTACCAGAGATGTCTCAGGACATAGTCTTTTTTTACTGTGAGGAAGCAACAACCTGGAGAGAGACTAAGCAGTAGCCAGTGACACCAGGCATGCAGGAAGTCCGGACCTACTTACCATCATCACTGAAGACTGGGACAGTGAGCAAGTACTGCAGAATCTTCCGATCCCTTTCAAAGGGACACTCCACTTGCTTCCACGTCATGAATTCACTGACTTGTTTTGCCAGTTCCCAAAATTTCTGTCAGAATAGAAACCAGAAGAGGTGCTATATACTGAACAGTACTGTTCACCCTCAACATCTTCTTTTTTTGAAAGACAGATCTTCCTTTCAAGTCCAAGGTTTGGATTCTGCCCAGCTTTTGAACGTGATCTGACTCGGCAACTCAGTGCCTATCTATCTTTTGCGTTTCTGTTTCAAATTGGGATGACTTCCCACCCCAGTAACATTGTTGTCATTTGTGAATGTAAATAGTAGACCATGATCTGCATTCATGTTCCTTTCAAGCAGCTGCTAATGCTCCTTATGCCTAACTTTCCACTTTGATTATGGTCATGCTTGTCTGTTTCACAGTGAAATTTTCAGTAATTTTTGAGATGTTTAATCATAGAATAGTTAGGGTTGCAAAGGACCTTAAGATCATCTAGTTCCAACCCCCTGCCATAGGCAGGGACACTTCCCACTAAACCATGTCACCCCAGGCTTTGTCCAACCTGGCCTTGAACACTGCCAGGGATGGAGCACTCACAACTTCCTTGGGCAACCCATTCCAGTGCCTCACCACCCTAACAGGAAAGAATTTCTTCCTTATATCCAATCTAAACCTCTCCTGTTTAAGTTTGAACCCGTTGCGCACACTGCAGTCGGCTCATGTTCATTTTCTCATCGACCACCACCCCCAAGTCCTTCTCCGCAGGGCTGCTCTGAATCTCTTCTCTGCCCAACCTGTAGCTGTGCCTGGGATTGCTCCGAGCCAGGTGCAGGACCTTGCACTTGTCATGGTTAAACTTCATGAGGTTGGTATCAGCCCACCTCACAAGCGTGTCAAGGTTCCTCTGGATGGCATTCCTTCCCTCCAGCGTATCCACCGAACCACACAGCTTGGTGTCATCGGCAAACTTGCTGAGGGCGCACTCAATCCCACTGTGGTTAATACTGATATTTTGAAGTGCAGATGTTCCATTTTCATTAGTTAATCTGAAATGCTTTATTTTCTTGCTGGAAATTTATGCCAAAAATAAACATACCCCATGTAGGGTGTTGATGTCACTGATTGATAAGCTCTTTCAATTAAAGCTTAACATGCCTCAAGTGCACACAGATTCCTTGAATAAAAGGACATTCCAGATCATCACAGAGTCTAACTTTAGAACCAGGCTAATTCAGGTCAATGACTACAAGTGAAATGTACTGTAATTTTGTGCGAGTGACCCAGGCTTCTTGAAATCTGAAAGCATCAGAAAATAAATCACTGGGTAATGCACAGACTCAGATAACAAGCATGAAACCAGAGGCAGAAGAATGCTGCAATACAAGCGACTCAAGGCCTCTTCACTGCTGCTCTAATCATGTTTCTTCAGAGACAATCTGTGACTTACATGTAAAAATACTACAGTATGAATCTCAACAAACTATGAACCCACCTTTTCTACTTGGAATTAAAAAAGAAGTTCTAAAACACTAATTTTATGACTTTATAATTATGTATAATTAAATGACTTTGTCATTAAGTATAATACACCTGTGAGTTTAAATGTTTAGATGAATTTGAGCACTGGGAAAAAGTTCTGACCTATTTCCACACTAAAAAACGTGAATACTGAAAGGGTTTTTATAAACATTCCATCTTCAGTAAGACTGTTTTTTCCTGACTGCTTCCCAGCTCCTGTGTGAAGTAACAGATATCCTCAAATTCCAGTTTTGCTCTCCCAGAATCCAGAGGAAGCTAAACCATGATCTGCTTCAGCTTTCTGTTAAAGGAGCTAACCCTGTATCAACACCCCACTTAGCGCTCTACTTACTTCAAAATTGATATGACCATTTGGAAGACGATTGGCACATCCCTCATTGAGGAAGTAAATATCTTTGATCAAGAGGCTGAAGAAAGGTATTACAATCTAAGGAAAGAACAACATTATTCTCAGTCTGGTCCTGAACCAAACCATAATGCTTTACAGAGAAAAATAAAAGGAAGACAGGTGGTACAAAAGGTAAGCAAAATACCAGAGAACTAAGATCTCCATGATATCTCTCATCACTACAGAGAAATTTTGCATTCACCACAGTTTAAAATACATGATGTTTCTCTATAAAGGAAGTCCTCCCTTGGATGGTAAGCTAATCCCTATAGTTTTATTATCAGCTTTGTGTCAAACTGCTTCCATTACCTTGAAGTCTTCCTGGCATGTAGCTCTCTCAGGGTCACAATTAAAGTACCTATTGGCAGTCCACTCCTTGTCAAATGTGGCTGTGAGGCTTGTTTAGAACAACTATATGCTTAACATTTCATTTCTATGTTGTGCCCCTCTTGTTTTCACTTTCTCCTTGCAGATTCCAAAATATAATAGCTCAGACTTGCACACTTCTTGCATGTAATTCCTGCAGGGTGTATCTTAATGAAGCTCTCCCTCTTGACAGGAACTTGCTTGGTAAATGAGGGAAGTTGCACATTAAAGCACAGCATAGAAAATTTGGGACTAGCAGCACAAATGACTTTAGAGCTTCAGTTCCCTGAGCCCATGCAAGAGATTGAACCTTGGCAGTGATTGACTCAAAACAAAGCAACATTTCCTGCCAATTGAAGAAATCAGAAGTATTTTTCTTTGGAGAATGCTGGAGCATTCTTACATTCTTCAAATGACTGTATTTCCATTTGCATCCTCCAAGGATTTTCACAGCCACATGTCCTCCTTACAACTGGGGATAAAACAAATATCACTGTTTCCATGGGAGACTTTCCTGCACCATTTCAGTATCTGTAAGTCCTTTTCTTTGAAGTATAAAACTCACTTTTATCTGAATAGAAGTAAACATCTTACATTTAAACGTCTGGTAGTTTGAATGATATGTGAACAGATCCCTGAGAAACAGAAAAAAGCCCACCCTGTTTTTATTTATGTGTATTTATATACACATAAATTGATCTATTTATCTGTGTGTATTTATATACACAAGTATAACAACAATAGAGGTCATCAGGCTACACATGGATTTGCTTCGTCCTGCCTGGTAGTTTATTTTATGAGCATTAAGATCAGGTTTATTAAACACAGAATTAAGTTCTAATATTATTATAAGCAATTGATGAGCAACTACTTATAAGTGGGGAGCATCTAGGAAGCTATTTGGCTCCTTTCCAAGAGTATAAGAACTACAACTGAGATTCTGCATTAATGTGTGACCAAATCCAGTTTATTTCTCAAAAGCTAATATATTTTAAAGAGTAAAGAAAGATGCCACCTCTATTAATGCATAATTCACTGCCACTCCTGAATCTGGAAGGTGGAATTCAACCCACTGCATTACACAAACACCTGATTAATCTATTTCCACTAAAAACTCCAGAGTATATTTAAAGCTCATCTAAAATCTGTACAGAGGAAGGGGACTCTACAGAATCCAGGCAGAAACTCAGACTAGATCTGTATTTTAGAACACCTTTTCTGAGTAAATTTTAAAGTTTTCCCATCCTAAACCATAGACTGAGCAGAAGTAACAGCAATAAGAACAAATTACTAGGAACCTCATTTCAGTCCTTGGCCTTTCCATCTCTATTAGTGGTTTGCGAGCTAGAACTCTCTGTCAGAAAAGATGGCCTGAGGCAATGCACTTATTATATTTAAATAATCAAAGTGATCACTTTATGTTTGCTGCTTTCAGTCAGCACCAAACCAAACTGGCAGCCCTAAGATGGTCATTTTCATTGAGCCACCAGTTTCCTCAAATATTTCACTTACTTTCTTGGTAGCTTAGAGGTAATATTTAGACACTCCCCATAAAGGGGTACTCTGGTTTTAGGTTTTTTATTCTTTTTAAAAGCCTACCAGGGATAGAGTTGCTGAGAACCAGAATCCCGAGACAAAAGCTAACCATGAAACTTAACAAGCACATTTCATCTTCACCCACTGCCAAGCCATTTGCAAGCATACCTTCTCTCTGCTGCTGTGAGCTGTCAAGGACCTTTGTGTGGCTCCACGCAGAGCAGTTCGGTAATTGTAAAAATTGCTAGAAGGGTCCATCTGATGCTACAAGCCATGAAAAATGTAAATAATGAGCCAGGGTCATCACCACACACAGTTCTTTTTCACTTGAGCAACTGTTTTAAAAAGCAAGAAGTCTGGTGCGCAGCAGCACTAATACAGCTTTCTAGAGGGCTGCAGTATCGTTTTAACTGTGCACTCAATCAGAAGAAAACATTGCTTTCAAGAATGTTCACTCAGTACAACAAGGGAGACAATAGAAGTCAGGGGCAGGAAAGCAAAGGCAGGCTTCATGAACCTTCTTTCTCTTTCCAAGAAAGAGGTAACTCAGCTTTAATTCAAAAGTCAGAATCATTAAACTAAAACAGCAGTGGGTCTTGGCACTAATATTCAGCTCTTCCTATGATGCAGGGTTCTCAGATTCAGTTGCAATGGCAAAGTAAGATCAGACACACAAAGATGTCAGTGCCCCCACTTCATTGCTCCAAGACTGACTGCTGCTCCTCAATGACTAAGATGATTGCATGGCTCACAAAGCACGTCCTTCACCACCAAAATCCAGCCTGCATAATAAGGTCAAATGCAGCAGGGCTGTAACCTTAAGAGCAACTTCCTGAGCTGCGCAGCCATCCTTGATACAAGGAAGGCTATTTCTCACCCAGGGGTGGAGGAAGGAAGCATGAGGTGGCTATAGCCATCCTGTTTTAATCTGTTCTCACAACACAAGTCAAATCTTCTGATGATATTAATAAACATTTCATGCTTGTGCCAAGTACAAAATGCTACATTTTCTTTAACTTCGTATGAAATAGCCTGAATTACCCGATTGCCATTTACAGAAGGATAATTAACTGGCAAATAATCTGCTGGGCAGCTCACAAACTCATACACTGCTGCACCTACATGATCTTTGACAAAGGTCTCTACTACATGAAGGTAACCAGCAATCAATTACTTCAAAGCAAATTTCTCTGAAAGAGCAAGGCAGCCATCTTACATTGATTTCCAGAGGCAGGACTGCATTAGGTCAATCTATACCATTCCTCTCAAGTACATCTCCTTTTGAAAAGGTTACCTACCTTTTTTTTTTCCCCTTAATAATTTTTAGGAGGTGGGTTTGGGAGTTAAAACCAAATTACTTCAATTTCCTTCTTCCCAATNCACCATTCCTCTCAAGTACATCTCCTTTTGAAAAGGTTACCTACCTTTTTTTTTCCCCTTAATAATTTTTAGGAGGTGGGTTTGGGAGTTAAAACCAAATTACTTCAATTTCCTTCTTCCCAATTAAGTTAACTGAACATTTCTTATTTCATCTTCTAGAATTTCCATGAAGAGCACAAATACATTAAGTTAAGCATGTTACAATGAAGCTAAACTTGCATTTTAGAGCAGTTAGAAGCGAAATGCTATTAATAACCCCATGTCCAAATAGTGGTCAAACATACCTCAAGAATATCAAATTTGGCTGTCTTCACTTTTGCCCAAGTTTTCTTTAACCGAGACACAGGACTCATGTTCATACCAGCTTGATACAAGAGAGAGAACTTGTTGGAGTATTTAGAAAGAGAAATCTTTCAGTAGGTAATGCGAGTAAGTGTTTCTAAAGTAAAGGAGCTGTTAACAATAACAAAGATTTTCAAAAGAAAACATACCCCAAACCCACACTTATTGTTTTCATGACATTCCAATGTTAAAAGCAACTTAGGAAGCAAAATCAACATCTTTTACAGAATGAAAGCTCTAAAAAACTGCTATGGCACTATTTAATGTGGTTTTGCTAAAACATGAATATACGGTAGAACAGTGCAAGTGAGTTCTCTCAACATTGTCTCTTACATGTTTACTTGAAAACTACACGTATCTATGAAGTTTTCACATTTCTAATGAAAAAATATTCCAGATATTTTCTATCAGATATAGAAAAGGTGTGAAATCTTTAAACCACTAGGAAATCTATGGTGTAACAGAAACAACAGGAGGCATCAAGCCTTCATATTAAAGGAAGAGTTTCCATTTAAACTCAAAAAGTGGGGATTTGGATCTCTAAACAATTGCAATGAAAACTTTGTTTTTCTGTAATTTACCCTACAGCAGTAATTTATTTCTTAAGCATGCAACACTACAATAACATTGAGCAGTTCCTCACCACTTCCCTTCCCAGCTTCACACTGTTGAGTGTGCTAAGCTGCAGACATGTATTAAGCCCTGCGCTTCCTTTATCGGGATTCAAACAGGGACAGAATGTCTCAGAACACATACTTACAAATAATAGCCATTAAGGAGTTAAAATTGCCAATGTTAAAGCATTCCCGTGCCACATCAATGAAATATTCTATCACTCTTGCTCTGTGCTTCTTCTTCACAGGCTGCAAGAGATGCCATTGAAGTGTTACAAGTGTTCCCCAGAAGAAACAACAACCCTGTGTAAAAGTCTTTTCCACACATACCACAACTTCATACTATGCTTTACATGTAGTTACATGTAGAGGAAGCCATGCTATTGTGTTCAAAAGCCCTCAGGACAGCAAGGACAACCTAGACGCTGGGCAGGTAGAGAGCAAGGACAACAAGTTCTGCCAAGAAGGAGGATATGAAGAACAATAGCACAGAGAAGGGGGTCAGCACAAAGAAGAGAAAAGATGGAGATAAAAGATGCCTCTAGTCACAAGAGGCATTCATAGGAGAGAGGGGCAGGCCAGATGAATTCCTGTGCTAAGAAGAGCTAACCCAACATAACTGTCACCTGAACAAGGCTGAGGCACCAACATGATGTTGAAAACTTGGAATTTAATTCCATCTACCCATGCAAAAGTACAGAGCTGAGAGAAGGAAGTCAAAGGCACATTGAAGGGATGCTAAATTGGAAAAGGCTTCGCCGTTTTAGACAACTAAACAAAACCTTTTAGAAGAAAAAAGTCTTTGCTCACCATACAGATTTCTGTTGCCACCAAGTAACTGAGCCTGTTAAACCATTCCACATAGGCTTCCAGATTCCGGGTCTTCTTTCGATCTCCATAGCAGCTCTGCAGACAGAAGAAAAATAGCAACTTTTAATGTAATCTTCACCTTTTCCCTGAGACAGACCTTTTGGCTTTCTGCCATGGCATCCCCAAACACTGTCAAGTAACCAGGAATAACTCAATTGTGCAAAGAAATAAAAAAGCTCATAGAGAAATAAGCAGTGACAGCAGAACTTCTTCCTGAGCTGTTGGCTCAGTAAGGCATTATCAGACATGTGAATCCATCACCTGCTGCAAGTCCTAGGATGCTTTAAGGATTTAGGATAGACTTATGCAACCAAAGATAAGTATCTACACAAAGCTTCCTTGATTATGAGCACTGTTTCAATCCTTAACCTGTTACAGAGATAACATTATACCCTCTGCAAGTGCAGAAAGAAAACAGGCCAGCCCACTCCACTGGCACATTAGTGTTCAGTTGTTGATATCAAATTAATTTAGTGCATCCTAACTCTGGGAGATTAGCTCTACCATTTTTACTGGCTCACGGCTCCCTTTTTGTAATGTGTGCTCTACCTGCAAATTGCCCCACCTGCCAGTTTGCTGCAAAGAGTTCAGCTTACTAAAAGGAAAAACGCTTCCTGAAAATGCATAATGCAAAAGCCAAAGCTAAAGTCAGCTTTTTACAGGTGAAGGCCACATAGGTGACCTACGCCTTCACAGGATTAAGCTCTCCCTTAGCTTAAATCAGAAACAAACCAGAAAATATGTTACTTTAAATAAAAGCTTTGGCTGAGTTCTGAAGCTCAAAATTTTTAAGAGGAATACTAAATAAAGCTTGTTTATGCTGATCCTTGTTTATTGCTGGACCTTACTTCCAGCTCATGAGATGCCTGAGCTCAAGGATGTTAAATGCCACATTGCAGAGCTGCTTCCGATCTGCTCCACTTACCTTGTCATTATCCAAAGGATCCTTTTGCACAAACGCCTGGACAAATTCTTCTGGCCCAATATAATTGAGTCTCTCCTAAATAAAGAACACGAGCAGCCAAGACATATCCTATGTGAAGGTGCATTTCAAAGAGGGGAAGGATGAAATCATATTTGAAGTATAACAACTCACAAGCTCTATGTGTGTCAGCTGCTGAGCTAACACATAGGGATCATTGCAGACTGTGATTATGTCCCTCTCAATGGACTGGGGCTTGGTCTTTATAACCATGAGGCGATCTGTGGATGTAGCATTAATTTTTGCAAGTACTTCCTCATACTGGCTAACAGTGGCAAGCTTCCGAATCAGGTTCTGGAGGAGCTGCTGCACGTTCTTCCGATACAACTGTCACAACATGAAAAAATAGGGATACATTTTCAAAATGTGAGAAGACAGTATTAAATTATCACATTATTAATCAACACAACAGACTGATGCTGATACCTGTATTTGTTATCAGCTTAATCTGTGGTCAACACAAAAAATAAACCTTTCCTAAATTTGTGGTTCATGCAAATCTAGAACTGACAATAAAATCGGGGAGAAAATGGGTGAAGATACAAAGCTGAACCACCTAATTCTGGACAATCTGCTTCTCTAGCTGGAACCCCCCAGATAACAGGCAAACTGGCACAGATACCCTCCAGACCAGAGCAAGGAGTCAGGGTAATTAGCCTGCATCTGATCTAACAGCAGTTGAACATAACAAACATTCCTCTGTTCAGTGATGAGGTGAAACCCTCTTGGCACAAAGGCAGAAGGAAATGCCAGTTCCCTCTCACACCTCTAGATGTAACTGAGCCCACAAAACCAATATGCCTGTTCTCTTTTGAGGTTCAGTCTCCTCCAGAGCAAAGAGGCAGTGACCTTGAGGCATCCTCTGTGAGAATGAATACAGTACTTTGCACCCATAACAGGTATTTGCTGATGGACCATTAATCTCATGCAATTTTTTAGTATCATATATATAGAGATGTAACAACACATAGTTACAGAATATGTCTTTTATCAATTAGATATTAATTTGATTGTAGTATGGCTACCGGTCAGCCTAAGTATATGGTCTTCCTCTAAATGAGATTTACCATTTCCACTTACTGTGCCACAGTCTCATTTTTGACTCTATATTCACACTGACAATGCTGATATTTATTTATATTTAAAAAATGCTAAAGAGTGGACAACACAGGACAAAGTGATGGGACGCTTTGTTTCTGGCCTTTGATAGTGACTGCAAGTACCACTGCTACCTGCTAGATAATGGAATATCATATGTTAAATGAGTTTCCACAGTCAATCCCACTATATGATATGGTGAGATCAAAAAAACCCCCAAAACCAAGGGGGGGTCAGTGTACTGTTGGGCTGCATATAAGAAAACATCAGATACAGGACATGGATTTGGTCTGATTGCATACACTCATCAAGCATTTCACTGAAAAAGCCACTGATAAATGTTCAATGGGAGGCAATGGCTGATGGGAAAGACTTCAAAAGATACACCTTGAAACAAAGGTCAGGTAAGTGGTAAAAAGGACCAGGACAATCTAGAAATATCCCATGAACATGATGACCTCTCAGGATACAGAGAGGGAAAATACTGGAGGAATGAAATTAAATTGAGGAAGAAGGGGGTTGGAAATAAACCCACCAAGGTTTTTCCAAGACTTTCTTTTTTTTGATGGAGAAATATGTTAGCATGGTGAATGGTTTTAGTTTGACTCCTACTAATAGCTCTTAACAGTATTGGAGCACAATAATTCAGGAAGGAGAATAAGATGCTACAAGTAGAAAAGCTGTAGTGAATAGGAAACATTGCTTCTTTCATATCCTTCAAGGTAATGACTCACGCAAATCCAAGCAATCTGTAGAAATGTAAGGTCAAGGAAGTTGTCATTTACTGTTCTAAGCACTTGACAATAACACAAGTCAATTTACTGCAGTGCTTGCTTTCCCTTTGTCTTCCTGAAGGAAACCTTGAAGTCAAAAAACCCTCAAAGATAGAGCTAGAAAAGATCTTTAGCTCACTGCCAGAGTAAGATTGCTCCCTAGCACTCATTTTTTAGTAGTTTTTATATCTGCCCTTAATAGATGATTTCACTGTTTAAACTGTCTGTATTGCCAGAAGCTTCACTGTAGAAAACCCTTTCCTGTTGCTATTTCAGTCTTGCATTCACCAGCTCAACTTCCCCTAGGCTGTACAGCCCGCTCTCTCTTTTTGTGCTAGCGGGTATTTTTCAAGTGGGTGTGAGTCCTCCATCCTACTACTTTTCCTTGAATAGAACTTCAGTTCCATACCTTCCTACTAAGAGTACACAGAAATAAAGCAACAGTGCAGGAGCACTGCAGAGGGAAAGATGCCTCCTGTCACCCCTCTAGTGAAGGCAAACTTATTGCCTCTACAGTCCAAAGCCCCCTGTAGCTATCTTGCAGCAACTCTAAGCTTGCCCATCCAATTTGGTATCTATTTTCTTAATTTGTATTTCATACTGTATCTGTCTTGTCACATCCTCTCCTGTCCCTCCCCATTTCCACAACATCGATATATATTTCAGCTTCCAAATTCAGTTTAGGTTGGTTCTCTTCAACCCTTGTTTACAGTCTCTCAAGATCTTTCCAGGCCTTTGGCAGCACTTACAACTCCTCCCAGTAAAGCTTACCTACATGCTTGCTAACATGATGTTTGCTGCCTCATCCATATAATTATTCAAAAGCTTACATAAGGAACACCACCCCCAAGGAACCCTAGAAACACAATGCCATCTAGCAATTGCTCTTTGCATTTATAGTTCTTCCAAATACCATTCCAGTGTCCTTTGTAATCTTGGTATTACGCCAGCTACACATGATCTGTTTATTAAAACCTTGTTAATTGTCTTTCCACTAAGTGCATGTAAGCCTTGACTTTTGACTGAGTCTGTTTCAGTACTTACAAGACAAGCATCAGTTAAGCATCAAAATATTTCATAATACGTCTATGAAACTCCCATCTGAGAACTGGGACTTAGAAAAATGTCAAGCAATTTCCTCATGTGCTCTGTCCCGAGAAAGAAATGTGACCATATCTGATGCTTTAAGCTCAAGACAATTCTTTCTGATAAAGTGTTCTTACAGAAACTTTTTTTGCCAAACCTGCAATAACTCTTCCATTGACTTACAGGTCAAAGGCCTTATTCCAACACACCTTACTCACACAAACTGAAGAAACTATCAACATGGGTAGGGATTTCTCAGATATGCAAGGCTTCCCAGTGTTTTACCTAGCTTCTTCCAAGCAGAATCACTAAAATGAAAAATACTAATGCGGACCAATTTGCAACTGTCTGCACAATATGCAATTACAATATGGGTTTGGGGGTGGAGCAAACCTTGCCTGTGCTTTGAAAAGGATCTGCTGATTCTATGCAGTGTCTTCGTAGGCTTAGGTACTGGACAGAACTTTTGCCTACCAGCACCTTCATAATAAGTTAGCTTAATCACTCAGATCCATACCATGCTATTAACAACAAACCTGCAATACCAAAGCATTAAAGGAATGCCTTTTTTATACAATAGCTTTGTGCACAGACAACTTACCTCATCACCGCTGGCTATTCTTTGTGCCAACTCCTTTAAGTTCCTCATCATTCTTTCATCTCGGAAATCATAAGGAAATGTTTCTGTCCATTCAGTCAACAACTGTAGGATTTTGGGTGTAATTTTTTGTATCTGGTTCTATTTGGAAAGAGTAAGGAGAAATGTTACATGCAATAGCAATAAAATGCAGCACGTATCTAACCCAAAGGAAATAAAATTCCCTTATGCAGGATAATGTGGAGCATACGGGTATGAAGGTCAGTTAAATTTTTAAGTTTAATTCAGCACTGTACTACAGGCCAGAGCAAATACCTATTGAAGCCAGTGAAGAGACACTCATTGGCTTAACTGAAATCAGGGAAATCAGGGCCCAGGTAGGTGAAATTTTTAGAAGGATTCCTCTCATTATCAGGAATGTCTCAGTAAAAGATGTTTATTAGTGTTTCCACAACTTATGGCTAACCAGCAACAATGAGAGTGATAAGCTCCAGTTCTGCCAAGACTGTGCACACACTGTACCTTATAGTGAGAAAGCAGTGGAATTATTCAAGTACCTTTATTTAATTCGTGGTATTTTATACTGAGGGGGGCGTTCTATTCAAATGTCCACATCCTGTCCCCTATCAGCTCTAGACACTACACACAAAAACCCCCATGCATTCCCCAGCAAAGGGGCCAGCAATCTAAGCCACTCCACAAAAGACTGTGGTAAGAGTGTAGTGTCAGTGAATAAAAGGTCAAATTCTAGTTGCTCTATCAGGTTTAATCCTACTAAGGACTCTCTTGAGTAGGAACATTTTGCTGTAGGCAGAGTAGAGACATTTGACTGGAACTAATAGGAGTCCCTGAGAGTGGAGGATCTTACCTTGTCCAACCCAGGCTCACTTAGTCTCTGCTGCTCAATGCACAGATGGCAGACTTTGGCCATGAGCTCATACGGATGCATGAACAGGCGTGAACTAAGAAGGAAAGTGAAGATGTATGTCCTCTGGAAACAAGAGGAAGCCAGAGAAAGGGATAAATTACCACCAGTTTTATGCTTTCTCAAAATGTGTTCCCAACAAATTGGTACTTCGCTATCTGCAGAAGAAAACTCTGCATGTGACTGTGTCAAGAGCTATTAGTAGAGCAGCAAGCATCTAATTTAACATTTGTCACTCCTCCAGCATCTGCATTATAAATTCATGCTTAAGCAAAGTTATGCAAGATTTAACCAAAAGAAGGCAGGGCAGGGCTGGTTCAGCTCTCTATTGCACACAGCCTTATTATAAGCTTAGTACCTGTAATTACTCGAAATAAAATTTCAACTCATCTCTTGCTCTACAGTAAAGCTTTGCAAGAGCCATTGCCAAATTACATAACTCTTTCTAGCCTGACAGTGGACTAAAATTCATGCTGCAAGTCTACTTAGAATACCAACAGAGAAACCTTCTCTGCTTCCACATTGCTAGCGAAAGTAAACAGCCTTCAGAAAAAGAACAAAAAAAGATGCCACTTGACCAGATTGTTGAGTTGCCTCAATTTTGCCACATATACCATCTTTACTACGCTGTGCTTGTCTGCCAGACCTCAGTAAACTGCACACTAAGACCTAGTACTTCCTTCAAGAATCAACAAATACTGTTCATTTCTTATAGTATTGTCTCCTGGGTGAAAGCAGAAGGAATTATATAACTTAATTTTACAGAGTAAAAATTAGCAACTCATTCTGAGTTTACAAGAAGAGGCTTCTTATTTTGCCTTTGTTTTCCATATATCATGATTTGGACTTATTGTGAGATGGCTACTCAAAATATCCACTCTGCTCCCCACATTTCCAGTAGTTAAATATCTATGGCACCCACAAGAAAGATTCTACAATTCCTAGTTCTAGGGATTTGAAATAAATCATCATGTTTGACCAACTGCTGTCTAAACTGCTATATAGTTAAATTTTACATTAAGCATTAATGGATAAGCACTAGCTTAAACAGTTCTGTACTGCTGTTAACTCTGACCCAAGTTAAAAAAGACCCCGTCTTGATAAACATGGATAGTTCTATGATGATAACAGAATCTGAATATAAGTGGAATTATGTCTCCAACAGTTATGTCTCCTTACAACAAGCAGAGAGGCAGTTTCATAACCCCTCAGTCATCCCTAACTTCTCACTGACCTTTTGATACCATTCTCTTTTTCTAAGAATTATATGAAATGCTTCAGTGCATAGATGCATCTAGACAGGCCAAAAATTCTCAGTCAAAAACCATCATGTTCTCATGTTCATTGTGTTCAGCCTCTGCTGATTCTGAACTGTGGTACTAGTTCAAAACCTCAGTTGCTAATTGCAAGATACACACGGACCTCACAGGAGCAGTGGGAAATATGCTTGTTTTAAAATTAACTACATTCATCCTGTCATGCTGGTGGCTATGCCTTGCTCTTCAGCTTGTCAGATTTTTAAGGGTCAATGATACATCCAACCCATCAAACAGTAAGCCACGCTAGATACTTTATAAGTGAGTCACCAGGGTTGTGCACCCCACAAAAAGGGTAATAAAGAATTAGACTTCCTAGGTTAGGTGAGGTACTGCTTGCTGCACTCACATGAAACACATGCTTATTCTATCATTGCTGGTCAGTCATTTGATCCCCCTCCTTAGCAATTTGATGTGACACATTCTGCTTTTGCTGCACACATGAAAGTTCCCCTTTACAACATGCATCAGGCCTTAGCCATATGGGTGTATAGACTTACGTCAGGATAGTAATCTACATTGGGTACCAAGTGCTGGATCAGAGCTTCCAGAGACCCTGACAGGAGGTTGTTGTCATGGTAGTAGAGCCCGCCACAGTTGCCCTCTTTTGACTGATACAGGTTCCTGTTGTAGCCGCTGCTGTCAAACATAGCTGCAAAGGGAGGTGTTTGCGGCATCCTTTCCTGAGGAGACACACAAAAGAGATGCAGGATAATTACCAGAAGGTGAAACTTAAGAGGCTTTCTAAACTCCAGAGATAATACTACACTAGGAACAAAACCCAGCATCACACCCTGGGTTGCTTGCACACAGCAGTAAAGATTGTAATGTCTTCAGCCCCTGTACGTTTCTCAGGAAAGGACCAATGCAGGCTCTCATCACTGCCTGTCTATTGCAATTGCCAGGCACTTTTATATCTTGCTGTTTCTTCAGTAAATCACAGATAAGAGGTCAAGGTTAAGAGTTAGAAAGAGCGTACAAGAATTGTGACACATTTTAGGAACTCAAAATTTCTGTAAAGCTTTTGGGGTTGTGTCACAGAGTTCATTGGTAACTTTGAACAAATCCAGACAGTAGCTACCTAAGAGCAGCACTCTGATGAGGAAGCATGTTCAGGCGCTCAAGGGTTGACACAGACCCATCCAGTGCAGAGGGAGAGGAGAGAGGCTGAAGTCCCGAGAGGTTATGTGCGAGGACTGTTTCCTTATGTGACATGACAGCCATGTAACTGCAGTCAAAGGCTCCAAGTTCCTGACTCTACCCTGGTAAATCAGTGCTGGGTTTTTCCAATTACACTCTGTCAGGTTGTGACCCAGGCTAAAGCCTGATGCTTCAGCCCATCTGTCTCCACCTACTGTCTGCGTTGTTTACCAAGGCTGTCCAGGTTCACCAATGATACCACAGATGCGAACAGAGTCACAGATCTGTTAAATCCTTTCTCCAAATTCTGCAGCAAAGCAAAAAAATACAGCCCTGTGTTTTCCAGCTTCAGATTTTCTTAATACTTGAGGAAAAATAAAGCAGTTACTTATCAGTTAGCATCTCCGTGCCTGTGGAATAAAAATGTTTTACCAAGGAAAAGATAACCCTGTGCTGCAGGCTGTTGAGTAGTGGGTAAATGGCAAGGGGGCTATGACCACCCAAGAGCTCTTCTGGTGAGGATGTGCGAAGCCAGAAGATAAATCTCTCTGCTTACTTGAGAGTTAAGTTATACTCTACTTCCCTCTCCTCCACCCTCCTCTGCCTTCCGGGAGTGGCAGTGCTTGCCAGTTTAGGGAACCTGGGGTTTATAGCCTTGACTGCAAGCTAAGCTTGTGCCTAATTTTAACCACAAATAAGTTCCGGTTTTAACTCCACTAGAGCAGTTACTGGCTTATGAGTGCTCCTGGCCTATCTGCATTCACAGTTCAAATGTGTTCGGGTATTGCACACTGCTTCCCATCCTCCCCACAACTGTGAGGCAAGGGAAACCAAACTGAGAGAAGATAATATCCACAGGCTGTTGTGCTCATGTGTTGACCGAGCATGTGCATGTGCCTGAGAAAAGCATTAATGCCTCTGAGCCACCATTGTAAGTGCAGATGCTGTTGCTTTTCTCTCCATTGTATCAAATCCTATTTGGGAAAAGGCTCTTTAGAGCCACAGACCTCAGCAAACACAAGTCTGCAAAGGCACCCCATTTTGAGAACAACTAGTGGTGTGACAGCCTGGAGATAATTAGCATGCTGCCATCTGTATGCTCCACAACTCCGAACAAAGCACTTTTCAGAGTGAGCTCAGTGGAGATGAGAAGCTATTAAGTTATTAGCTAGATTCCCGGGGACCTGAAGCACCACACAGAGGGCCATAGACTTGCTGCTGGCAGCATGTCCAGACAATGCAGGCATTCAAACCAGCACAGGACTGAGGGATTCACTAAGTAAACAGTAAGAGAAAGCCAAAAACGGTTGCAAAGGCAGAGGTGGATGATGAAAAAGCCTCCTGGCCTACATGACCTGTGCTAAACACACCTTGTGAGATGTCAAAAGATATCTGCATTAAAACAGGAAAGAGTGAGGAGTCCCCATATCTGAAAAGTGACATTAGTCACTCTGCACAGCTGCTCAAGCACTGATCAGTGCCATCCAGTCCAATGAATTGGGAGAAGAGTAAAGTAAATGCACATACCACAGCACAAGGGAATGAGATGTGGGATTGAACAAAACAAGGTTCTCACACAAGAGAGTTCAAATCACTGGGCAGGTCAGGTGCAACCCACCTGCCACAACCATGCTCTGTAATGATAGAGCATGTTCCACCCCTGGCAGTGTTCAAGTCCAGGTTGGACAGAGCCTTGGGTGACACGGTTTAGTGGAAGGTGTCCCTGCCCATGGCAGGGGGGGTGGAACTCGATGATCTTAAGGTCTTTTCAACCCTAACTGTTCTATGATTCTTGGTCTTTCAGGCTCTTTGCAAGTCTAGCAAAGTTTAACAAGCAAAACATCACTAGGGAGCTGATAGCATTCCCTTCTGCAGCATTTCCTAGGTTTTCATGCTGTGTAAAGCTCACCATGGGTGTGACTGCAAAGTGCAAACCACAGACTTGGACAAATCCAAAACGTTCTGTCACTAAGTGCTCCATCTACCCAGTTTGTGAACACTTTAGGGACAGTGATCCCACCACTTCTATGGACAGCCTGTTCCAATGCCTGACCACCCTTTTGGTGAAGCAGTTTTTCCTAACATCCAATCTAAACTTCCCCTGGTGCAGCTTGAGGCCATTTCCTCTTGTCCTATCACTTGTTACTGGGGAGAAGAGATCAGCCACCTCCTCATTGTACCTCACCTTACACATGCACCCTACATATTACTACCCATTAAAATACAAGGCTTTTAAAAAGGTCAGCAGGCAGTGCTTCAATTCTAGTAAGTCCCAAAGGGAATGAGACTTTTTTGAAGCTTGCAGTCCCCTAGCTCTCAACACAACAATTACTCCCAGGACCCCGTGGATCTTTCTTCAGACAAAACCTAATTTGAGACCCACAGAACCTCCTAGTGCCTCATCAAAAGACAGAAGTCATGAGGTCATTAATAATAATACTGATTCATAACAATAAAATGCCCAAGTCTGGCCCCAAAAGGTACATACTGGCTCATTTGTTTGCTCTCTATTTCAGGAATGCCATTTCAAATGTCCCTCCAGTGGGGCTCCTTTTATAACCTGGTCGAGCCTGAGCTGTAGTCAGATACAGGTTATGAAGCCCCTGGGTTCAGGATCCAACTTCCTGCCCCTGCACCCACCGACCAACACCATATGGGTGGAACAAGAGCTGCACAATTGGGGAGCAATCCCAGGATCTTGTCTATGCAGGGAACCTTCCATGGTCTTTGGTCAGGTCCTTGTCAGAGCTTTTGTTGGGGTGGGTGTACCTGCCACAAGGAAGCTGCTTGATAGAGATGGCTTAGTTCTGCTTCAGTGACACATCAAATTGTAATATCTACGAGACGTTCCGTATGGTCTGCGTTCACACACAAGAGTTCACTTGTAACTGAACAAGACGCAGGACATGTGATGAAAAGGGCTGATATCAAAGTGTGACATAGATAAACATAGCATAGCCAACAGGATGATTCATACAGCACATGCACTTTTCCAGCAGGACTCCTTTATTACCATGACCTTGACTCTTGTGCTGCATTTTATATGGAGGTGGAGACACAAAGCAGCATGCTTAGCTCTAATTAGCTCAGGAACTAAAAACACCAAACCCTGCCTTCGGAGTAACTCAAGTGCAATAGGAATTTGGTCACAGAGAAGAATCTGGCCCACAAAGCCTCGGCATATAGATTAGAGGGATCTGGGCACCTAAAAATATTGATAAAACACAGCAACGTCTGACAAGCACACATGAGGAAAAAAAAAGGACAGGAAATACGATTCTCATGAAAACATCCTGAGAGTTAAAACTGGAACTTTTTTACTGGCCTTTGGAAACATTTGTCTATCACTAATATGGAAAACACGTATCTCTGTTCTCTTTTTTTCTTCGGCTGTGTTTTTAAGAAGGAAAAGAGTGGTGGTTTGTTTGTTTTTTTTTTTTTTTTAAAGATCTGACTAGAAGTAATGAGCAATGAAATAATTTCCTGGCTCTATCAGTGATGTTCTCCTGTGACAGAGAGTCATTGATAACTCTGCACTGTGGAAAGAGGAATAAAACTTCTTCTGCATTTAGTGTCATTATGGAGAGCATGAGATCTTGGGCATTAAGGTCCAAATTCTGACTCTGAGTAGCCTCTGACAAGAAAGAGGTCTCAACCTTTCCAGTAACAGTAATGTAAATCGAAAGCCAGAGCCCAGGATAATGTGCTCAAACCCCCACCATTTCCTGCAGGAGCTGAGTTGCAGTTTGGCAAAACTAAGGGAATCAGAGATGTAGCCTCCAGGCTGCAAAGGGCTTTTCCAAACCTCTGTGTTCAGCAACAGAAATAAATCTGATTTCTACCAGCAACAGTGGAAGGTTGCATTGGCTTGTGTTCATTTACATTAAAGAGCTCAATCCGTACGTCAGGTGTACAAAATAAAACCAACAATATGGAGAGCTTGCGTGCTTTATAGAAGCACCCACCGAAGGGTTCAGTAACAGCCACGAAAGGTGCCATTTTCAGCTCCTCTGTTATGTACAGGTATCTCCCATACTACAACCCTCAACCGGAGGAATGGTGACTGAATCTGATGAGAGTCCCAAGGCACACCTTCTTCCTCACAGAAGATGCAAACCTCAGGTATGCTATTACAACCCCTCAGAGATGCTTTACCATACAGTCAGAAAACCCAAACCACATTTAGCAGGTGATTACCATCTATTTTTAAGGATGCTAGTATAATATTGAGGTATGGCAAAACAAAAGACTGCTGGAGAAAGGACTATGAATCTTAACAGCTTGCACCAACCTGGGAAAGTCTGAGCTCATAATGAACCTCAGCTTTAAAATACAGAAAGGAAGCAAAGACTAGGTGCTTGCCAGCAACATCCAGCTTTCTCTTAAGTGTTTCTGAAAAGAGTGGAGTACTTCAGACAGTAACACAGGCTACACAAAGCAAAAGCATTCCAGCCACAGAGATCACTGGCTGCATTTCATACAGCTGGGTGTGTTTGATTTACTTACAATGAATTGTTGGTTTGTTTTGGGGTTTTTTGCACTGAAACATAAAGTGAAATTCTACAGCGGAAGCTGTTGAGAAGAAAACTGAAAACCTCCCCTATCGGTTTTCCATGTGCCTTACTTGCAGAAACTAAATTCACAGAACTATCTCAACTCAAGTCTTGATTCCATTCTTCCATGAAGAATTTGCCATACAAATCAGGTAGTGTGACTTCAGCACCAACTTTGACTTACAGCTCCCCCTTATATATTGTCCTTCCTAGAAATGCTTCCTATTAACTGTATCTTGTAAAGGGCAGAGTGCAGAATGCTACTTCATAATAATGTAGGAGATGGAAAGAGCTCTTTTCCTAAAATTAAGAGCAAGATCAAGAGCAACTCAAAAGGAATCCACCAGAGAGGACCAAAAGGACTGAAACTCCCCACAGGTGACAACTGCTGAACAGTGACATAACCGCAGAAGTACATCTCACACATATTGGAGACCAGTGAATTGCAGGGCAAACAAAGACCTGAGGCAGGCATAACAAACCTAATGGAGCCCTGAGATACTTCTTTATTTTCACTAGAACAGCAGAGGATGAACAATTCTGTAAAGTTCTCAAAACATTATCCAGGCAACAATAGGCTGAAAAGGAAAAAGAAAAATCCCAGTGAGCAAAGAGCAGACCAGGAACTGTATTTCAATGAAAGGCATTTTCCTCCTGAATGTGAACAGGAGCTCTTTCTTGGATCTATAAATAGATCCAGCTGATGATGCGGGAAGGTCAGATGCAGCACCGCTGACAGATAACTCATGTATGAGAACTTTGGCACAGTAATTAAGCAGATCCTGAATCACTCAAGATTGAAGTTCTTGGATAATGAACTGCAAAACGGATATGAGTGGGTATGGATGCATTTGTGTGTATGTTTGGGAGCATCGCGAAAAATGCTGGGGGGTTAAGAATGCCCCAAATTTCTCAAAATCTGTGGAAAAAGGATGGAAAAAGGGAAGAAAACAAGATCCTATTAATGCCGATGTGCTATATATCCATGTCCCTTGCTTGAGCCTCAAGAATCAACTCCCCTTCTACCCTTTCCCCGTATTTTTCTGTGGGTGAGGAACAGCGATGCAAGCCTAATGATGCTGAGAGTGGCCATGCTGCAGCACTGCTGCAGTACCAGACAAGCACACACAAGCAAATTATACCATGGAAAAAATCCTAATCACAGGAAAATTACCCAGGCCAAGGGAGAGGATAGGACATATGCTCCTCTCAACTAAAGCACATGAAGAAATTTGCTTGTATTGCTGGACACACAACAGCGGCAGAGTTAAAACACAGAACATGAAAAGAAGAACATATGTGTATTAGCTTTTTCAACTCTTGTATCTTGCCATCATCACAACACAGCTGAGATTTCCATCTGTAGGTTAAAACTGAGGAGGCCACAGCTGTTATAAAGGACAAAATAAGTCTGTCCTCCCATAAACAGGGGGGAAGGGTGCGTTTAACCTTGTAAATCTCCGACAATCCTACAATTATTTTTTTCCTATATACTGGTTTCAGAGAAGTTTAAAAACATGAACCATAAAGGATAAGTACCTGTTAGAAGTGACATGATGGATTAGAACAACAGTAATTATATGTCACAAGCCACCAGAGAGTCTAGAAAAGTTTAGTCCATTGCATGTTTCATAGCGGCTCCTGTGAAGTTGGAGTGATTTACAGAGTGAATAAAATGGAAAGGATGCACAAAGGCCTCTGACCAGCCAAAGCATGCAATGAAATACTGCCCATCTTAAACAACAGACAATGTATGTAGCTACTCCTTTACACCTAAATTTATGAGCAGACAGCTGGACTGAAAGCAAAGAAGTTCTGTTAGACAACCGATACTGGGACCATGTTAAGAAACAGCTTCCCTAGCCAACTATTTCCTTTAGTAAAATCCACAAATGGCCTGCCCTCCAAGCACTTTCTCTAAACCCAAATCAGTGCATGAGCTGAGTGTGATCTCCACAGTCCTGTGTGTTACGTTTTGTTCCAAATCCATCAGGAAAGGCAGCCAGCCTGGTGGCTGAGCAAAAAATAGGCTGGAGGGCAAACCTGAGAGCTCTGCAATAAGATTATGAGCATATTAAATGCAAAGAATGTGTATGCATGCTACAAAAGCCTTACGCTTTTCTAACTTACTGAAGCCAGGGGAGTTTGTGGAAGCACTCAGCATTCCCCTGATTGCACCATGTGAAGTACAGAAAAGTTTTTCTATTTGTTCTTACATATGACAATCATAAAAGCCTAAAATCCCACCTGTCTATTCAGGCAGTGGCAGTCTGGCTCCATCAGGGCTCCCATCCACCAGCAAGGTGCAGAGCTCTATGGACCCGAGGAGATTACCTCCCCAGCCTCCCCGCACGGCTGCTCATCAATCAGATGATGAATGGCTGCAGTTTGCAGTCAGGAGTTTCAAGGCAAGCAAACAGGAGTGATAATTTAGTCCAGAACATCACGCTGTGAGCTGAGTGATTCAGCGGCTGATTCACAGTCCCTCAGCTGTCCAGGAATGGGCCATGGGGTGGGGTGGGCGGCTGGGATCTGCGATGTCACCCGTGCTATGCCATCCCCACCAGTGAATCAGAGCCCTGACACTCATCATTTCTGTAGCATACTTTGTGCCTCACACGTACTTCAAGCTGAAGAAATAGAAAAATTTAGGTTGTCAATAGAGACGGAAGCAGATTCCCCTGAATTCACTGATTTCAACGTGGTAATACACACCCACTAACCTTGGGGAACATGTTCCATTTTATGTGACAGGGATGTGAACCTCTGTAATCCTAACATCTCAAGTGACCCAGGGCAACAGATTTACCTTCTCTATCTGCACGGGCAGTAGTTAAGCTTGGGTCTGAACTAGTTCATGGTGATAACTAGCTTCAACAGGAACTCTTCACAGATCTCTGCACAGTCAACAGAGAAAGAATCTTTTCAGTGCATAAACATGGTAGCTGGGAGCTTGGATCTCCTTCTGACTCTGCTACAAGCTCCACACGTGGCTTGAGTCAAGTCACTCAGTTTCTCATTACTGCATTCCTGTGCTTGGCAGTACAAAGAGGGATTAGTGTGGGGTTATTTCCTTTCATTAAG
Source organism: Agapornis roseicollis (assembly GCA_002631895.1). Lineage (NCBI taxonomy): Eukaryota > Metazoa > Chordata > Aves > Psittaciformes > Psittacidae > Agapornis > Agapornis roseicollis. The sequence goes on from NDXB01017701.1 coordinate 114,251, forward strand.
TTCCAAGATCTTTTTTCTAAAGGGGTACTGAAGGTGTATCACACTATATTAATGCCAAAAGCACAGTACTAGCCTTAAGCATGAAGCTGTCTTTACATGGTTCCTTCTTCAACCTCATCAAAAGACAGACACCTTCTGAATCCCAAAGCTGTTGCTCTTTGCAGACATCCATGCTTGGTCTTTTGGTGAAACCTACAATATGCTTCAGAAGAAAGCACCATTCCCTTTTATAATCATAATAGAAAGCCAAGTTATAATTTACAACAGCAGGCTGTAATAGTGTTAAATAGCAGCACTTAATGTAATTTAACTGGCTCTACCTAAACCCTCATCACCATATGTCTCTTTTTCATTTACATGATGCAGTAAAAATGCTGGTTTAAGGTGAACAGTTCACATAATCTCTGGTTTTCCATTTACTAAGACCTTATGCTTCCATAAACAGATTTTTTACTGACACAGACATAGGTTGAAACCTGTGTAGTTTCTGTAGTAGAAATACTTCAGTTAAAAAAACACAGCAACAAAAAAACAAACACACCTTCTAAAATCTAGGTTGAAGATAAGAAATGGCCCCACTTTGGCACTTAAGAAAGCAATTACAGCTCTGTATAGAGATCAGCAACACTTGTCTCACACCCATTTATACCTGGGCTGAACGTCAGCCAGTGGTTTCTAGACCACAGCTGGGTCTGAGGTATAGGTACTTGTAAAACAGCTAGCTACAGTCAGCTTGCCTGACTCCTCAGGAAATCAAGAATCAAGTCTAGCCAAACTGACTGAAGAGGTTTTTCTCCCTAGTCTAGGCAGCGCCTAGAATCTCCTCCACTCACACGCTGATTTGTGTCAGCCTTTAAGACCCAGCAGCAATTCTCATGCTCTACTGGAGGTGGACCCTTGGGCTTTGCCATTAATGGGTCAAAGTATCCCTGCCTTGAAACAATTACACCTATTAAGTCAACACACAGTAGGTATGGTATTGAACAAACATATACCAGCTCGGGTTGTGAAGAGATCATTGTAAATGCAGCCTAATGGTGTCCGAATCCCTGCAGCGTGTTTGAGGGAGGATCAACCTACAGTGCTGATGGGCAGGTTCTGTCAGGTCAGTGTGCTGCTTTCATGAGGAAAGCACCTGGCCTTGTATCAATGAGACCAATTATCTCAGAAAATATCCCACTCCCCAGTCTGACTCAAGCATATTTATCCTCTGTCTTACTGCTTATGAATCTATGTGTGCTGGCTGATGCAGACTCACGGCTTCCCAGGCTCACCTCTCACCTGGCATGTAACCTGGTATTTCTAGCCCTATTTCCAGATGTGACAAGACACAAGCAGAGCACTTGACCCTGCAGGAGGGGCAGGTGACCTGAGGAACATTTTACTCTCGGGAGAACATGCATTTTAATGAATCAAAACAGTCAAAACACGTGGATCTGAATCATGGAATGCCATTCTAGAGCTGCCTCGTTAAGAGTGAGCTGCATTGTTTCCATGATCCTGTTAATCTTCTAATTAAGAACACTGCCATACTGAATATTACCCGTACATGTTCCTCACTAGTGATTTCAGGTTTCTTTCATACTGTTTCTCACAGCAGCTATAATAGAGGAGAAATTAGCAACAGCTTTCGGCAAGAGGTAGTCTTTGCCTCCTGTTTGTATATTAGGCATTGTCCTTGCTGTGGCTGCTAAATCACTCTGGAACTTTTGTTTGCAAGCTCATTTTCTAGCCAAGTGTTTATTAGATGATGTGGCTCAGTCCCACAAACCCACACCAAGTAAAGGGCACTTGTCAGTGCTTGCAGAGTACACCTGCATATCTACTAACATTCGAGAAAAGATGCTTAAGTATTAGCAAGGACAAATTCTGCCTCCTTCACTGAAACTCAGGCAACTTATGCAAACCAACAGCTTCTTTCTGTACTGCCCAACCATCTACTGAACAGCAGAAAGTGCTCAAATGACTGGAGAAAAGGAAGATGCGTTGAGACAAAGGCAAAATTAGCTTTTTATTTAGAAACGCTGCATAAAGATATAAAGAAATAAATGACTCGGATCATCTCAAAAATTGAGAGCTGACTTCTGCCATGCTGACCATGCTTTAAATGAAAACCATACTTCAAATTAAACCACTTATGACAGCTACTCTGAACAATGCTGGAGCTTAGATGCTGATCTCTCCAAATGGTTGAGAATGATCACAGTTAATAGAAAGAGTTGTCAGCCCCACAAACTAAGCAGGGACACAGTTGCAAAGAACGACACACCCACATTAGGGATGTGCAGGAGAAAAGAGCACCACACGCTTGCTCTTACCCAAGTCGTTTCACTCGGCTCCCCCCACGTTTTCAAAGCATAATGGCATTCCGGTTAGAATCTGTACTAGCTTACTGACTGCAGCCTGCACAGAAAAAGTTTCTAAACCCTCTGATTTACACAGGAAATCTCTAGGGTGCGAACCATCCAATGTTTCTTACCCCTCCTCTCTTTGCACTAGGCGCCTAGAGCTTGATACTCAGAAGAGCCTACAGCCACTACGTGTCTCTGTTATCAGGAGCGTTCAGCATCTTTGACTCCAAACATCACTTAACTCTTTCACTGATGATCACTTCAGAGGTGCTTGTGAGTACCAGCTCTAACAAGTTTTAACCATTTAGCACTGTAGCACTTTCCCAAGGGTAACACCAATGCCCAGGATGTGATCAAAGGTAGCCCATGCTGTCATTTTCTTTCAGCTCCTTCACTGATGGAGTACTGTTGAACTGTGCCCGTCATTTCTGACACGGGTGTGACAGCAGCTCACCCTACAGACCATGAACAGGTACAGTGATTCACTGCATTCCCCAAGGACTGTTTAGATAACTCATACAACTGGAGCACGCATAATACCACACTGTGCTGTCCCCAGAAACCTCCACAGAAAGAAACCATGAAGAGCGTGTATCAATGGGGATTCATTGTACCATACTAAAACGCATTTTACCCCAGTGTGCAGCACTGCTTTGAGCTTAACCCCCAATAAAACTGTAATTTCTTTCCTCTTTTACAATGAGTTAAGAGAACCTATAGTGGCTTGTTTCAGTCCTGCCTGTTTAAAGGAGTAATATCCCCATCACTACTCCAAAATCAGAGCTGGGTTTTACCTATCAAGTCTCTCCAGCACAGCTCACCAGTTAGACGCTTGTCTTGAGTATACTCAGCATTGATTTTCAGCTGATTACCAGCTTCTCTCCAAGACATCTTCTTTGGAAGCTGTAAGGTAAGTCTGAAGGACCCATCCCTCAAATGCTGTTCTTGGCTTTCAAAACAGAGACAGAATAGAGACCCGGTCCTGCTTGGCCAAGTTTCCATTTCTCACAGGCAGCATGTTATGTTAGTCCACCGCACCTATAATCTCACTGAAAGCAGCCCCTCGACACCTCCCACTTAGACAGATAGCTGTCTACCTGAGGCACAGGGTACCTCTTTGTTCATGGTTCTTTTGACTTTTCAGGCCATTCTTTTCCTCTGACAGGAGTCAGCTCTCCTTTGCTGCATTCAGCTCCTCTGAAACTGTTTTCCTTATTCCTCAGTGCTATATTTAGCTTTACACACAGGCAGACAGGGAGGTACTGCTTGTTGTTAGGACTGCCTCCGTTTGCAGACCGGCCTAGGCGCAGTAAATGCCACTGATAAGCAACACATTGGCCTTGGGTCATTTAACAGCCCACTTTCCACCTGCCCCTAAACTGTTCCCACCTCATTCACCACGGGCAGGGACTTAAAGTTTTACCACATTCACACACAGCAGATGCCCAGCAAAAGAGAAGCTCATAAACACTCCTGGGTGACACCACCCACCCCCCCACCTGTCCTGCCACACCCCCATTTTACACAGCCCTGCAAGCACAGTTTGGCACATTACTGCATTTTCATCCCTCTCATCCAAAAAAGCAGCCATCAGTTGAACTGTTGGGCATAAGAACAAATGGGGAAAGCTTCTCCCAGGACTATAGCCACAGAAAGACCACATCGTGCAGTTTCAGGACCCCGTTCCATCTTAATACAGGGAAGGGGGCAAGGAGAAGGACCCAACCACTGCACTGCTAAGTGCTTTTTCTGCTGGTTGGTCTCTCTCCCCTTCCGACTATCCTGATCTCCCAGAAACAGGCATCTCTGGCTGTACCGAACCGGGTAGCTTGTAAGGATATAAACACCAGAAGGAAAAAGACCATCCTGCTGGGACTAGCAAGAAGACGGATAGATGGATGGATGGACAGACGCAACTCGAACGCTGCAGACACCCCGGACAGTACCTGAAGTGGCCGCAGGATCTTCCAGCCCCAGACGCTGCTCTACTGCCTGCAGGAGCACATCGTCCACGGTTTGGCTTGGCTTGGCTCGGGTCGGCACAGTACAGGACGGCACGGCTTGGCTTGGCTTGGCTTGGCTCGGCTCGGCTCGGCTCGGCCCCCTCCCCAGCCGCTTACCCCCGCCTGGACTCCGCGGGCGGAAGGNCCCGGACAGTAAGTGGCCGCAGGATCTTCCAGCCCCAGACGCTGCTCTACTGCCTGCAGGAGCACATCGTCCACGGTTTGGCTTGGCTTGGCTTGGCTCGGGTCGGCACAGTACAGGACAGGACGGCACGGCTTGGCTTGGCTTGGCTTGGCTCGGCTCGGCTCGACTCCCTCCGCAGCCGCTTACCCCCGCCTGGACTCCGCGGGCGGAAGGCGGAGCGCCGGGAGGCGGGCGGGCTGCTCCCCCGTCCCACCCCGCTCCGCCCCGCCGGGCACTCATACGTGGTACTGGCTCTGCTCAGCCTCCCAGCGTGTTATCTCCAGCGCAGGGGGTGTCCGGAGCCCAGCGCTGTTTCTCTGTTCAGCGGCCCTCGGGGGATCTGTCCTTCCAGTACTCGCCCAGTGCCGCCTGCAGTCCATCCACAACAGGCTTGACCAAGGACTTGTGCAGGCGCGGGTGGGGGTTGGAACTAGATAAGCTTTAAGGTCCCTTCCAGCCCAAACCACTGTGTGATTATATATAATCATGTAACTCGGCTTACTAGCTTCCATCTGATATGCCCTTGCTCTTGCATGACACCCTTCTCAGGTCCGAGGACAAACATTAGTTTTTTCCCCTCCCCTTGTCTCACACATTCTCAGACATGAACTTTGATTGAAGCAGAAATACTTTACTGAAGTAATTGCATGTACAGACACATCTATCCTGGTTTGTTTTGGTGCAAGCAGCCTGTGGGCTCCTCGGCAGAGAAAACTATCCCAGAGGAGCATGGAGTGTTGCAGTGTACAACACTGTGCATGAATCAGCAGCACTGTGCTGCTGCAAGACTGGCAAATGCTACAGTTCAGTGGGCTGTAGTCAAGTATCATGTTAAGCAAGCAAGGTAATTTGTCTGCCGTGCTTGGCATTGCTCAGGCCCCATTTACAGTATTGTAAATGGCTATGAATAGCTTGGCATGGGTTGAGAGGAGATAAAGGATGGTAAGGAGGTAAGAAGTACATTTATGAGTCAACATTTCAAACACAGAACATGCCCAGTCTGCATTGCTCACTTGCCTGGCTTGTTTATTCTTCCCGTTTTTTATATGGTAGTGCTCACAACAGCAACATAATTAATTTGTGCTTAATTCTCACATTAGGAGAATAAAGCACAAATGAAAACTAAATCCTAGATGGGTGGCTGAAGGGTCAGTTAGACCAGTGCTTACGAAACAAGTTCTGTGCAGGCAATGTTCTCCTAAAATCCCGGCCTGGGTCTCACAGCTAGATCTGCTGGCATGAAACCCAGCATCTAGCCTGGGCTTGAACATGCACTCCTCCACTGTGGTAGAAATACAGGCTACAGACTTGGACTGCAAAGCAGACCTCTGCTTTTCCTGTTTGTTTATGTTTTAGAGAATTTCATCCACAGCCCCACTGTATCTCCGTTATTACCATAAAACCAATTTTTTTCATCTGAATATGAACACTGAATGTGTTACTTCAGAACAAACTGGATGTTAGGAGACAAAAGAGATTTTTGTATCTAGTAGACATTTCAAATCTCAGGGCCCACATATGCAAACAAGCTACAGCTTTGGCCAACTATAACCAGGCTCCTTGGCTTTCAGACCCAGGTGGAAAGAGCAATGCCCCTGTGGACTGCTGAGGAAGCAGGAGTTAAACTCCCAAAATTTCAGTATTTATAGAGAATTAAAATGTATTTTTTTTTTTTCAAGATATTTCTGTTTACTTTTTCAGTGATTAGTAGTTTTCTATCAATATTTTTACTATCCACTGNTTTCAGTATTTATAGAGAATTAAAATGTATTTTTTTTTTCAAGATATTTCTGTTTACTTTTCCAGTGACTAGTAGTTTCCTATCAACATATTCATACTATCCAGTGTTTCCCCAAGACATAAGAATATATAATGAACAGAGGGGAAAAGCATATTTAATGGCATCAGATGACTTGAGGAAAAGAAACTTTAGAAAAGTCACCAAGCCTGGGAATACACAGACTGGAGTTGTTAACTGCATGCAACTTTGGTTGTGGACTAACTTCCGTCATGTGGTTGAAAATCTGTCTACTGATAAAACAGCCTACGTGTTCCCCCCAGTCACTGCCCTGTCTCTGGGGTTTTCCTGATCCCACGTAGTACGCTTGTGCTATGGGTCCCACCCAAACACTTACAATTTCCATGTGATACACCAGAAACCACTTCCCTCAGTTTACCCAATAATCTTTGACTGGTTAGATCCTGCAAGCATGGTCTGTGTAACAGTTATGTGATCCTGAATTTCAAGCATAAAGGGAGAACATTCTCATCAAAGGAGAATAATTAAGACAAAACAGCCAGTGCCCATTCTTTTTTCATTTTAGTACCTGTTGCTGAGCAAATATATCAACTCTTACCCTGTGGTTTGTAGCACTTCCTCACATAAAGCAGAAAGACATCAGGTTTCATTTAAGCCTTCTGTTTGTTCATTTTGAACTCGAACTAGAAGCATATTAAAAACAGATTACAAATAACTTAAGAGCTATTAAAGCTTGCCAAAACTAACCTGTGGTTTTAAATAAGAAGACAAAGTTAATGAAAAGTAGCATTAAACTCACTGTAGATAAGTCATATCACATAAAAAGGGCACAACATATCTGGCATTTCAAAAAGTGCTCAGCAGAAGCTAATAGACAAAGAGTACTCTTGATACAAATGGGTGGAGGGGAAGGATTTAAAGTCAGTTGTTTGAAATTCAGAAGTAAGCATTAGTCTGACAACATTAGCACACACTTAAACCTGTGCACATAGCTACTGCTGAAATCAGGACACCTGCACAGGTACAGTTATTTGCTGAGCAGGTATCAAAGCTCTTGACCATGTTTGACTTTTCAATTCACACTATAAACATTTAGAGGGACCAGTCCAGCAATCACTTAAACTTTGTCTTGGCTTCCGGTTTGAAATTAAGTGTATATTTCAGTGATTTGACAGGGTGATTCAAGCACAGTCTTCAATGTTTAGATGGAGAGGTGTTACAGTGCAATGGCTGCATGTGGAGACTAAGGGATGTACAATCACTCAGGGCACTTGACTGGTAAGCAGACATTTCCCATACCAGATTTTTCATCATGTGTCTTTGATTTTAGCTGTTTACAGCTTTGTCAGACATTAAGTAATTTGAGCTAAAAGTGTCGATGGCAGGTGCCTGCTTTAGGCTAGGGCAAAATTCAGATAAAATTATTTATGTTATTCTGGGAAGGTAGTGGACAAAAATCTACTGTTATTGCTTGTGTTCCTGTGTTGACTATAGCTTTTTATTTGTTACTATTAACTACTGAAGGAGAACAGCCTGTGACAAAGCCATGGACAGGGACTTGGAAATTGAAAAAAAATATGTTTGCTGTCATTTGCCTCTAATGTTTTGCCTTTAATGCAAAAGCACACGTAAGAATTTGTCAGTGTGCTTGTTTCAGACCTTCTCATGACTGATAGCACCAGTCTCAGGTTTTAGGGGCTGAGCGGGACTTGCAGTGAAGTGCCCCCCTTCTGTGCAGTGGGCACCAGAACTGAGAAGATGGAGAGACTTCAGTGTTTTCAGTGCCTTCCATGTTACCATCAAGGCAGCGTGAAAAGGAAGAAAAACTTGACAAAAAAGTTGAAGGATCAAATATTATATGTTGGAGAGAGAGAAGATATGATAAGGATTGGAATAATGATAAGTGATAATAATGATAATAATATGATAAATAATAATAAAGTGATAAATAATAAAGTGATAATAATAATATGATAAATAATAATAATAATGATAAGGATTGGAATAATATGATAAGTATTGGAATAATAACCATGACATATAGTTATGGAGGAATCTTACAGAAGAAATTAAAACTGTGATATCTCTCAAACTGACTTATTTCCATTGAAACTCAATGCCATTTGCAAAGGAGGTAAGCACTGCCCAGGTGAGCAAAGCAAAGCACAAAAGAATCAAATTATGTGTCATCTGTCAGGCTAGTGAAAGGAATATGCACCTCCTGAACCCCAGTGCTTCAGAGACAGAGAACTCTGAAAGGAGGGCTGCATGCGGTCATTTCACACACCTGAACTTGACAAAGTACTTCTGTTGTTTAAGTGGACATCAAATCTCTAAAGCCATTCACCTTTGAGAAAGACAAGGCTAAGTGCTAACATAGGTGGGAACAGAAGGGAAAGACAGGCATCCCTCAAGAGTGTTAATTTCTCCCCCAGAAGACAAAGCAAGCCATTCTGAAGCACTGCTCACTTGTCCCTTGTAAGGTATCGCACAGTCCTGTTTCTTTTCCTATGAAACCTCTGTGTGAAGCAAGCAGTGAAAGATGGATGTACCAATGGCTTGTCACAAGTCTCAGCTTCACTTCTTCTTTCACTGCATCTAACTTAACTTTTCCCCAGATTTGGTCAGTGTGAGTGATGTATCCCTAAATTAAGACAGATAAGGCTGAAATTATGCTGGAAAAGCATCTTCAAGCTCTCAGGGACAAGCAAACCCTCTTTGTTTTAGGACATAGGCTGCTTCTTACTTGAGAGTCTCACTGAATCCTTCCATGTTAATGCAGTGTGGAACCACTAGCCACAATGAAAAGTGTCAGTTTTTGACCTACCCTAGAATATATTTATACAAGGAGCAAATTGCTCTGTCTCCTTTCTAGCGAATGTAACTTTGACAATACTATTGGGACACTTTATGTAAAAAGTCCTAAGCCATCACAAGAAGTGCAGCTCAGCGCATGATGTTTTATTAGTTCCTTACAAGCTATGAGACACAGAAAGTTGGTAAAGCTGATTCCAACTCAGTACAGCCTAAGCCTGACTTTCATCTCTAAGAGAAGCTGTTAATTCTTTGCAATCAATAGCATTATTGATGGCCTCCATTTAACTGTCCCAAAGGAATAAACTGTCCAGAGTGAAATAATGCAGTTTCCTGTTTACTTACATAAAGCTTCCACGAAGTATCTCAACTAATAAATCTTTAAATCTACTTGCAATTTGAAAAATATTCCACCTTGTCTTAAAGCTAAAGAAAATGAGGCATTTTCAAAGGCAGATGATATAGCGTGGGAACACCTAACACCTAGAACAGAGCCAAACCTAATCATAGAATCATAGAATGGTTTCAGTTGGAAAGGACCTTAATACTTATCTGGCTCCAGCCCTCCTGCCACAGGCAGGGACACCTTCCACTAGACCAGGTTGCTCAAAGATGTTGAACAACACCAGTCCTAATACCAGTCCCTGTGGAGCACCACTCATCACTGATCTCCACTTGGACATTGAGCCATGATCCCCAAGTCCTCTGTGGACTTGAGAGGTCAGAGCATTGTGGATTAGGACATGCCTAACTTCAAAGCAAACCAGTTGAAATGATACCTTGCACAACTGCTGTCTTTAACTATGTGTAAAAGCTTTCATTTAGGACCTTGTCTGATGATATACACATCGTGTACAAATATTAGAGAAACAGGAGTGCTGATGAATGTCATCTTCTAGTGGATAACTGCAAATGCTTCAAGCTGTGTCAGGGACAACTGCCTTAAACTTTAAAAGCCCCCAGTCCTTCCTTTAGTAGCATTATTCCAAAGCTGGATGTTTTGATCTTTTCTTCTGTTTAGCTATTGTTCTATGGTTGCTATTGCTGGAGGCTTCTCTCTCAGTCTCTCAAGACAAGGAAACATTTACAAATGCTCCTGCTTCCTCACCCTTTCTTTCAGCCTGACATCCTCTCAAATGCTATCCGACAGACTGCAGCAATCACCCTGTGAATGGCAAGTAATTTCCTTATTGACAGCCACCCATTTACTCTGACATCTGTCAGGCTCCCTGACACTTGAATAAGCATTAAGACATTAACAGTCTGGCACAGGTTTAAGGGTTTGAATAATAATGTTCTGTGGACTCACTACACTCACACAGGCAGCCAGATACCCTTGTGCACTAAACTTTGCTGTCCTTGCATCTGGGAAAGCCTGATGGAGGGGTGATGCAGTGACATATCACCTACCTGAATGAATGGCCACCTTCTGCTATTCCAGACAACCAGGCTTGATCTCTGGCCAATGATGCTTTGGATGGCTTTCCCTGTACTGCAATAGAATTGGAGTATGGGCTGTAAGAGACAGACTCACTGATTTGGGAAAGTAACAGGAAAGAGCAAACACAAACAAAGGAAATCTTCAGGGGAAAAAAAAAAAGACAAACCAAACCCCAAACAAAATCAAATAACAATTAAAACAAATAAACCACCCCCTCTCAGAGCTAAACCCCGTTCTTCGTCTGAATTTTGTCATGTTCATAAACCCCTCCTGAACTGCTGAACTGGAATTGAAGAGCTTTGAACTGCAATTGAAGAGCTTTGAACTGCCTTTGTAGTGCTGAGTCTTGTACTGTAATTACCACAAGAGGAAGTAGTCTCAATTTGAATGGATTATCAAAATGAGAATATGATCCTACTGTGTTTGCTCAAAGTTTATACTAGCACTTGGTTTATTTCTCTTGTGTGTGTGCCTAGCATGTAGTCAACCTGGGAGTATGGTTTAATGGTTGATAAAAAAAAAGAAGACATTTTCTTGAAAGACATTCTCTTCCATCACTTCCAACCATACCAACCACGACAGGCTATGCCACAGAGGAAATTCATCCTTTTAACAGCCGTGATGGCTCATAGACAGACCTCAAAGCAGTGGTTATAGTAAGTAGCTTCTGTACCAGATTACTTGTAGGAAGCCTTGTATGCCTCACAGATGTTTAATAAACGTGATACTGCTCTCTCAAAATCCTGGCAAGAGTTCAGTCACCTCCACACATAACCAGTGCAAAAAAGATTTAAGTAATTCACAAACCAATCTTTTGTTTTGAAGTATGAATTAAGAATGAACACATATTTGTCTGTGCTTGCTACTCAGTAAAGCGAGCATTTAGAGAACAGAATCACAGTTATAACTACAGTACGCAAAGGTTGCAAGTGGTTTATAGGCTGAACGCAATTCACTGGACAAGAAGGGATCACTGCCATTTAAGAAGACCATGAAGGTCCTGGAATGCATCCAGAGGAGGGCAACAAAGCTGGTGAGAGGGCTGGAAGGCCTGTGCTGTGAGGAGCTGCTGAGGACACTGGGTTTGTGTACTTTGGAGCAAAGGAGGCTGAGAGGTGACCTCATTGGCCTCTATAGCTCTTCTCAAGGAGGGGAAATGGAGATGGAGGTGCTGATCTCTTCTTGCCGGCATCCATTGATCGGGTGTAAGGGAAGGGTTCAGAGCTGCGCCTGGGGAGGTTGGGAGTGAACATTAGGAAGCTTTTCTTTACCAAGAGGGTGGCCCAAAACTGGGAGAGGATTCCTAGAGAGGTGACCAATGCCCTGTGCCCGTCAGTGTTTCAGAGGCATTTGGACAACAGCCTTACTAACATGCTTTAACTTTTGGCCAGCCCCAATGGAGGTCGAGCGGCTGGACTTGATGATCCTTGTAGGTCTCTTCCAATTTTTGTCTCCCTACTTCTTTCTTTCTCAAAGAGAAGACGCTGAGGAAATCCTGGGTGCCATTTCTCCCCAGCCCTGCCCTAGCACAAGAGTTTGAATGGGTAATCTTGGCCCCATCATATAAGAGATAGCTAAAATAGGAAGCATTTAGTGAAGAGAATCACAGTTATAAATACAATACACAAAGGTTGTACGTGGTCTATAGTCTGAACGTGATTAACTGGAAAAGAAGGGATCATCACCATTTAAGAACATGAAGGTCCTGGAATGCATCCACAGGAGGGCATCAAAGGTAAAATACTGTGTTGACTTGTGGCAAACAGCTGGTTCTGAAGTAGGTCTCTGAACCTTTACTATCAAGTATCTGAGCAATTGTTACAGGATCTCAGTTCTGGAAATTTCAGGTAGTACCAGAAGTTTTCCCTTGCATTTCCTGCTGCACCTAGTCCCTTTTTGTGTTTAAAGATGTTAACAACTGAATTGGATTTTCCGAAAGGCTCTCCTACATGGCTGTTTTGAAATGTAAATCAAATGTTACATTGATAAGACATTTGTAAATCATCAACAGGAACTGTTCTTTGATCACATGGGACAGTCTTTTGTATACAGGTATTATATTAGAGGTGTTTTGCACTTGTGGAGTTAGATACAGCAACAGTGGTGAATTATGCATGTGCTGGGTTGGTCAGACATGGCTACTGCTACCTGGTTTATCAAAATTTAGTGGACCAGTACCTCAGGGTGTCCCTTCTTATCTTCTTTCTACAAGAAAGCTTGCTGGCAGAGTTCCCATCAATACTAACTTGTAACTGACCACCCTATTTGAAAGATCTTATTTCCTCCTGAGTGTTACCTTAGGCCGAGATCCCGATAAATTAGTTTTCCCTGTTAACTAACACCCTGTCCTTCAGTGTCTGTGAAACATCACCTTTTTCTTCTACAGGTAAATCAAACATAATCTTTGGTTAATATTGACAAAGCACCAAGCTTTTGTAGATTGTCATGCTGGAAGGAAAGTTGCACAGAACTGATGATAAGCATGGTAGATTCAGTATTACATATCTCTTCTTCATAAGTCTTTCATTTCCTCATACAATTCTAGGCCCACCTATTTACTTTGAACAGTGTATTTTCATGGTACATCAAGGGAGATGTTACAAAATGTAGGTAGGATCATAGAATGGTTAGGCTTGGAAAGGACCTTGAGATCACTAAGTTCCCACCCCCAGGCTATGGGCAGGGACACCTCACACTAAACTGTGTCACAGCCAGGGCTTTGTCCAATCTGGCCTTGATCACTGCCAGGGATGGAGCATTCAGAACTTCCTTGGGCAAGAAACGTACAAAGAAGGTGGTCAGGCACTGGCATGGGTTGCCCAGGGAGGTTGTGAATGCTCCATCCCTGGCAGTGTTCAAGGCCAGGTTGGATGAAGCCTTGGGTGGCATGGTTTAGTGGGAGGTGTCCCTGCCTATGGCAGGGGGGTTGGAACTAGATGATCTTAAGGCCCTTTCCAACCCTAACTATTCTATGATTCTATGATTCCTAACTATTCTATGATCTATGATTAGCAACACAGCAAAGATACAACAGCCATTAGTAGCCTTATAAATCTGTGATTTTTGTAGCCCTGGTAGTCCACCTCAGAAGTGAACCAGTAATGTCAAACCAATTCCTAATTTATACAACCATGTTAGTCTTTAGAAAGAAATCTGAAACAAAATCAACTTCTTCTCTCAAAAGAGAAATAGGCTTGACATTGGTTCAGCTGGGTAACCATAGTTTGAATATACAGTGAACCTAGGACATGCTGTTTCCAGTGTTCTGTAATGCACTGAGATTCCTTCACCAGTCATGAACCTGCAAAGGCTGTAAAACAATAAGTGGTTTTGTGGAATTCAGTTGTTAGAAAAAACTCTGATGAAGATACCAGGGGACCCTATTTCACACGCTTTGCCCACCCCCAGCCAGAGTTCAAAAATAGACATACTCACAAGCAAGTTTGGGTGGTTACTTTATGCAGCAAATTCATGTATTAGAGTGGTGGCACAGAGCTCTGCAGAAGCCAGGAAGCAGAGTGTGCTGCCAGAGGCGTTGGCAGATTTGCATAGCAGATACTGTAAGATTTGCTGTTAGCTCATGTTAACAAGACTAGCGCTAGCTTCAAAATATCTACTCCTACTACAATTACTCTACTGAAAATCAGTTTGTCCTTGTTCTAAAGCTCTTACAAATACAAGAGAAGTTCTCTACATAAATAACAGAATATCAGTTTTTTTCCTCATGCCTCACTGCAGCTAAACATTTGAATTTACAATATCTTGACCTATGTGATAACCTAACAAAACTTACTCTACAGAAGCTATCAAGTAAAACCAGAATTTCTTCCCCTTCCCTACACAAGGTGATTGCCTAGGGTAAGAGAAAAACATATAGCATTTATGCTATATTGGAACAAGTAGCATTTTTTTCTCCTCAACCAGGGTGCCATAAGAGTTCTAAATCTAGAATAAAACTGCACTATTTCAGTGGAGAAAGGAGGAGTTATGTAAATGCTAGCTGGATATCATAAACCAAGGACATCAGAGAAAGTAGCAGTCAGTCATTCCAGAATTGGAGCTGTTGGTCCTACACATCCATTTCAGAACTGTTTCTACCATGGATTAAAGTCTGAGCAAGCAAGGAAGCTGTTTTAAGTATGGTGAGTTTGCGGAGGAGAACAATAGGGAGCATCCGTCTTCCCATTCATGTATTCACAAATGTTGGTAATCTCAGCAATTACATTAAAATTAATCTCTGAAGTAAATAAGCCACTAGCGCATTAATCCTAAAGAAGTGTTTCCATTTTTGCTTTAAACTGACGCTGACTGGAGCTCCAGTGAAGAGGTAAACTATTATTAAATCCAGCCCATATCTGGTGAAGAAGCTGAAAAGTGGGAAAGAAGACAATTTAGAATATTTATGGTGTGAAAGAGGAGAAGAGCATTCTACATAGAAAACAATACTTTTTCTGAGTACCCCTTCCAGCTTTGCTTACGTGGATATGTTTAATAGTTTTATTTTGGGATATTTTATCATGCATTAAAGGTCATTTGATTTGCTGCTTATACTGCAACATTTCCATCTAACTTTCCTCATGCATTGCACCAGGTGAGGAATAAAGTAAAACCAGGATTTAGAGACTGAAGTTTTCACTGAATTCAGTAGGAACCATCTTAATGACTGGGCTGCTATGAATTATACTCCACCAATCACTACTTCGACATGAGGTCCCTTCATTCAGTTGTACCCCTGAAATGGTATGTCTTAGAGATTTTGAACTGCTCAAATAAACCACTTTTCCCATTCTCAAAATATATTACAACAAATGAAGCACTTCCTTGCTCTCTTGCTTTACCTGCTGTGTTGTGACCTCATTATCACAGCATCACTGAATGTGCTAATAACATTTCTTGTTTCTATACTGGTGGAAAATCCTGACACAGGTCAAAGCACCAATGTCTCTGCCAGCTCAGGAACTGCTATTATTTCAGAGGAGTGCAAGAGAAAGTACGGAAAGCTTAGATATAACACATAGCTCATTTGATCTAAACATTAGGCAACTACAGAAGAGTCTGGCCCTGGTGTCCCCTGAAGTAGGGAGCCTCCTATTTTCAAAATGAAAACCTTGCTCCCTACTGCCACAAACTCCTTACAAATCAACTACTCACACTACATATGCTTGCAACAGTTCATTTAATTCTTTGCAGCTGTACTTAGCAGGCTGCTACTCTCCAAGGTTTAGTCAAACACTGATTTCTGCCTTCCTGCTGCTATCATGCTTTTGGAGTCAGTACTTCTACATTAAATTAAAACTTCTACATTAAATTAAAACAGGTTTTTCTTTCAAAACCTGATGTCCGGGTTTGAACCAAGTACTGTTAAAAAAGCTTTTTCATGGAATCTTAAAAATCTCTTTGATGAAGATGGAAACACAAAATTTCTGGTCTAGCCGTTACCTCTATTGATTTATATTTCACCTGGAAGTCATGGATGGTGAAAGAGGGTAACATCTTCAACTATCAAAGTCATCTTCAGTGTCAAGATTTGTTCAAGAGCCTAGCATCTGTGCTCCTGGTACGAAAGCAGAAGTATGACAGAAGTCACCCAGGAGTACTGACTTTTAATATTAATTCTTTTTAATTTCTTTCTAGATTAACAATTCTGACACACACCTCTTCTTTCCCCTTTCCACATAAGGTGCCTTCTCACAAATATCTTGCTGATGGGCAAACGAGATAGAAGTGAGGAAAAAGGCATGACTGATTAATCAGTAGGCACTTGTGTTTTCCAATTACATCTGATTTTGATGGAGATCTCAAACATCACGCTGAGGGAGTATGCTAGACTGAGAAAACTGTGTTCAGGAGTATGGTCAAACCACCTCAAACATTTAATTTTCCCAGTAAGTCAGGCAAATGAACTTTCTAGGGAGCAGTACTCAACTTCCCACAACCCTTCTGTATAAAGGCATCTGAGGCATCCACAGAACCTGGAGCAGCTGCTGGTTTAGGTGGGGATTTGCATATTTATGCATAAATGACTCTTGTGACCCATCACTACCCTGGGCAGTGCCAATGGGGAAGCTACATCCTTTTCTGCAGGGCTTCTTCATCTATTTGTGCATTTACAGAATACAGGCTTTAACAGGCCCTAAGTTTCCCTGGGATTAGGTGGTGGCTCGGCAGTCACTGGGCAGTCAATTGCTTTTGCTGGTGGCTGCATTTTGAAGTCCTGCAACACTCACATGCCCAAGCCCATCTTGGCTCATATCAAAGAGGCTAATTAGTTTGAGCCTGCTGCTTAAAAAAAAATCAACAAAATCCATCTCCTCCCCTTCAAAACAATGAGTAATTTAAGAGGTGCCAGTGGCAGGAACTAGTGAATTCTTCATTTTGGGTTGTTGCTATAGCAATGTACTCAACATTTACACTAGTGAGCTGAAGGGGAGCTCTGTTATGTGGTTTATCCCTTTGTACATTGGCCAGCCATCACAAAGTAATATCTCATTCACTGGAGTGTAAAGAAAATAATCTTGTCTACTACCTGAAGAGTTAAAGACACTTTAGAAACAGCTGAAGAAGGTTAGTATGTTTGTAAGTGTTCTTTTGTATACAGCAGATAAAAACAAACCATCATGATTATTAACAAAAATATTTTGTTTGCATTTAGTTACACCAGAGAATGAAAGACAGTAGGAGTTAATAATGCAGAAACTTCCAACTGCATGAGTGCAGAGTTTCCACAAACCTGACTGACTTCTGTTCAGTACAGCTTTCTTACGTTTCATCTCCACAGAGGCAGCTCTACTGCTAACTTATACGTTAGTGATAGGACAACTGCAAACCTTTGTGCAGCTCCACAGACAGTTGAAAATGATTAGTAATGGAAATTGCTTTACTCCCTTCAGAATTCTTGTCTTACTGAAGAATATCTAAACTACCACAGGAGCTTGACCCCTACATATTGGTGGGCCCTGACACTATCCACCTGAGGGTGTTAAGAAAGCTGACTGTCATTGTTGTGAGGCTTCTCCATGTATATGGGACAAGGCTTTCCGTATGGTTTGCCACAGCAACTTCCTAGAGAAACTGGTGCATTATGGTCTAAACAAGTGGTGTGTGTGGTGGTTGGGGGACTGGCTGACAAGCCACATTTACAGGTGGTGGTAAATAGCTCCAACAAGTGACCTGTCACTAGTGAGGTCTCCCAGGGATCCCTATTGGGCCCAATGCTTTTAGTATCTTCATAAGTGATCTGCAATATATTGTATGCTGACCAAGTTTGCTGGCAATACTAAACTGAGTTGAGAACTGGACACTTCAGAGCGGAGAGCCACCCTGCAGAATAACCTGGATAAATCAGAAGAGTGAGTTAACAAGAACCTTATGAAGTTCTACAAGGACAAGAGGAAGGTCTTGCACCTAAGAAAACCCAATCCAGGAGTGAAGCACAGACTGGGATCTACCTGGCTGGGGAACAGCTCTGTGAAAAGGGACCTGAGGGTCCTGGTGGACAACAGGCTCAGTATGAGTAAGCAGTGTGCTGCTGCAGTGAAGAAAGCCAATAGGATGCTGAGTTACATCAAAAAGAGCATCGTCAGCAGAGATAAAGGTCTCATTAGCCCACTACTTGGTGATTATTAAGCCACACCAGGAATACTGTGTTCAGTTTTGGTTCCTGCTATACAAAATCAATGTGTACAGGCTGGAGATTATAAGGTAAGGCTTCAAGAACTGGGTTTGTTCAGCCTCAAGAAAAGAAGGCTTAGGGTAGACCTTATCACCATGTCCCAGTATTTAAAGGGTGGCTATGAAGAAGATAGAGACTCCCTTTTTACAAGGAGTCACATGGAAAAGATAAGGGGTAATGGGTACAAGTTACTCATGGGGAGATCTTGACTGGACACAAGAGGAAACTTTTTCACAATGAGAACAATCAGCCATTGGAACAACCTCCCCAGGGAAGTGGGGGATTCCCCAACATTGGACACTTTTCAGATCTGGCTGAACAGGGTGCTGGGATATATAGGGCATGCTTTGTTAAGAAAGATTGCACCAGAAGATCCTTGAGGTCTTTTCCAACATGTTATGATGGAGTGCAGTACTTCTGTAACAAAGCAGGCTTGTTTTCGATTCCACTACTTATCTGGGGGAATATTTCATTCTGTTTGAATTTTATTTTGAAACTTGGATTGAAAGTCAGTGACTGAATGAGAAATAGTGCAAAATGTTTGGGAGAAAATAAATTGGAATAAAGTGGGAGCAGGCTACTTTGATTGGATATTCAAAATAAAGTAAGACAGGAGTCTCACCCCTGAAAAAAGAAATTTTCTTAGCATGTTTCCTTTGGAATATACACAGAAGGACTGTTACTGTTATTTTTGCTGTATGCCAGTAAATGACACATCACAAACTCTGCTGCAGGATGTTGGTAGAGAAAGTCACTTCACACACACTCCTTTGAGAATATAAACCCAATTCTCATATCTTGTATCTTGTTTCCTTCAGTGAGAATAAGCACTTGGTCCGTTCCTGTTTGAAAGCCTCTGAAACTCTTTCACAATACCAGGAAACACAGCCTACTTTCAGTTCTGCAAGACTGAAGAGCAAGTCTTATTTGGTATAGTAAGGTGACAGCAAACAAGTAGCATTGTCTTAATACCCAAATGTAAGTATGAAGCCACAGTTACCCAGTCTTTGTATACCACTTTTGGGGCATAAGGAATGGAAATCCCTCCCTCAGTGGCCAGCTCTTGGACATGCTTATAAGGACTTCTTTACCTGGGGAGCAACCCCAAGCAGCTGGCTTTGGGTTCTCTGGGCAGGCAGAAGTTGAAAAGACACTTTCTCTCAGTTTGGGTACAAGAGCATAGATACATCCTCTTCCTGTCAAGACTGTGCCAGTGAAGACACCTTCAACTATGTGTGCCTCCAGCCACCCACCAGTTTTCCCACCCAAAGGACAGTTGCTGTCCACAGGCTGAGCTCATCACTTCCCTAAATTAGCCAAAGCAGAAAGAACCAGATCACCAGAGTCCTCCCATTTGATCCAATCCTGCCAGTTTTTTCTTAGGTGCATTAAGACAAGCTCATACAAACAACTACATTAGCAGGTAGGTGTCTTGGGTCAGCACAAGCCACTGGGCACAGGCCAGGTAGGGCAGCAGGTGCTCACAAGCCAGCAGGACCACACCTTATTCTTTCCTTTTCCATGAGGTGCAGTCCTACCATCCAGCAGAAAGCCAAGCTTAAGGAGGGCTGGTACCTCAGCTGGTACCCCAGCTTGATCAGAGTCCAGCAATCGCAGGGTAAAGCTGCAGCCATGAAAGAGTTCTCAAGGCAGAGTGGGAAATTCTGAGAGCAAGACAAAGTCAAGGTCAGTAATGCAAAGGCAGAGCACGATGTACCTGCCACAAAGCTTGGGGAAGGGCTTCTGCCAGGCAGCAGAGAGAGCAGTTCTTTCTGCTGGCATAGCTACAAGAAGAACTGGCCATGGTCAAATCCTAAGTCTTGAACTAATCTGGCCTTCCTTCCCAAGCAGATACAGCCTAAGGGAAATGTCTTTTTCTTGTTAGAGCACTCTGACGAATAAGCAGAAAGCAAAAGGGCTCTCTAATGTGCAACAGGATCCATTACAGACTGGATTTCCTTTGCCCAGCTGTGCTCCTCCCCAGTAAATTCTCTCTCAGGTTGAACCCTCTATTAGGAAGCCAAGTGAGAAACTTACAGTGTTCCCTGTAATAGTTGGGAGTGAGGGTTTAACTTCTGCCTTGATAGAGTATATAGAGGAGCATGTTCGTGTATGGAAAATTGTTCTTCAAGGGAGAAGAGTTTCAAAGATTAATAGCCGATTTTTACTGATTGTTTTGTTAGACAGACTCTTGATCTGTCGTTTAAGTACACGTTATCTACTGCTTTATTGCAGACTTCTTCCACACAGTGAATTCTCATCAGCTCACAGAAGCAATATGTTCCTCATCAAGTCTGTTTTTTTTAACGAGCTTTAATAGGCTTTGCTTCTTTACCCAAACCTCATCCCCAGTGCCTCCTCCACAAGCTCTATCAAGGCAAAAAGGAGTTTCCTATCCAAATCAATTCAGTTAGCACAAACTCCTGAAAACTGGAAGTACCAAAATCAATTTGGACTCTATGCAACATTTACAGTGTTAGTTACAGTGTGTGGTTTTCAGCAATGCTCAGGCATGTATTTCCATGCCTCTTGCAAGCAGGCCATAATCTCTGTGAAATTAAAGATGAGATCCTGTCCTGTAACAGTATTTCTCTCTGGAATAGAAGAGAGTATGAGACTGTAAAGGACTGAGTGCTGTTTCACTTGCAGTAAGACTGCTGAATTACAACTCATTAGAACATACCCTCAGTTTGTGTGAAACTTGCTTGCTGTTCCTGTTCATCTATACATTCATTTTTATCCTTGTTCTTGCATCATTTTCAGTAATGATACATTACTATCCACTTCGGTGGTGTTCTTCTATTGAAAAAGAACTATTGAACTTCTTAAGGTCTGACTCAGACAAACACACTGTTATATTTTATATAATAGTGAAAAGACACAGGCTANACTCATTAGAACATACCCTCAGTTTGTGTCATTTAGATGAAACTTGCTTGCTGTTCCTGTTCATCTATACATTCATTTTTATCCTTGTTCTTGCATCATTTTCAGTAATGATACATTACTATCCACTTCGGTGGTGTTCTTCTATTGAAAAAGAACTATTGAACTTCTTAAGGTCTGACTCAGACAAACACACTGTTATATTTTATATAATAGTGAAAAGACACAGGCTAACTAAAGAGGATACAATGCTATATAGACTCGCTAGACAGAAAAAGATTAAAATTCACAAAGTCTGTTCCACCAGGAAGGCTGTTGTCAACAAGTTTACTCCATTTTCAATTGTCTATCTCTTGGTGCTTTATACTGGCCCCATAGAGGAGCAGGAGCTCCCTAAGCCTCTAATCCCACCTCAGTGGCTTCACTCAAATCCTTCCTCATCATTCTCCTTGGAAGCAATGGCTTTTCCATACACAAGCGGGGATGAAGCTGTTGCCATGTTTGCTGTTATCTCACTTCTCCTGGGTAACCTTTTTCAAAGTGTTATTTATTATCTTGTCTTAGTCTCTATACATGAATTTTGAACTGGCATTTGTTTATTTGGATAGCATTTTGCATACATTTTGCCTTGTGCTAAAGATGTAGACAGTACCAAAGGAAAAAAAAAACAACATTCCAATAAGAGGAAGCAAAATAAAAGCACCTCTGTCAGCTTCCAGGGAATGGGTCCATGTTTTCAAAACTGTCACCACATCACCCAGCATCTGCATGGGGAATGGCTTTCCTATTCTGCAAGTATCTGTAAGATGTCAAAAATCCCTCCCAACCAGAACATAGATTTGAAGTCACCCTCAAAAATGCATATTCATGATCCAACAATCCCAAACATATTTCAGACTACAATTTTTAGTTATACATGTTTTTAAAAGCTTAATTTTCAAATTCAAAATATCGCATTGCTTAAAAACTTAATAAATTAGCCAATGTTTGAAAACATAGGCTGGCTTGGGGAAAAAAAGAGTACCCAATTTTTAATGGTCAGAAACAGCGAAGTAGAAAATCCCAAATCCTTTTCAGTTCTTGCCCCCCTCAAGAAGGTTATCAGATTGTTTTGCAAAAAATACCCTGTCATTTCCTACTCTCTCTACTTAATTGGAAGGTTGCCTGCTGAGTCCCCAGCTGTCCCCTTCCAGCTTTCAGTGGAGAAGAGGATAACAAAGCTCTGCAGAATAAAGCCTTCCCCTCTCCACCTCCCTGAGCACACACACAAATAATAGAGTAGCTACTACACCTGAAGCAAGAAAAATAGCTGGCACTCAGCCTCAAACCCCTTTTTTAGCATGGTGTATATCTCCCAGAAAGCTTGGAACAACAGTTTCTGAGCCTGTAGACTTCAGTAGGTACTGTCTGCCAGGCAGGACATAGTGAAAGCAGGAAACCGAAGCAAACCAAAATCATCTCCAGCTACAGGTAGAAGCACTGGCTATGTATTTGTCTATTTGGATAGGCAACTCTGCCTGCACAAATCTGCTAAGTCTTTCCTTTCCTGAAAGAAACAAAATGTTGGGGTAAAGTGCAAAGACTTGACATTGAGACAATACTTCTGATGGGCAGAAAATGGACAGACACACAAAAGTCTCACAGGAAATAACACAGACTTTGTAACTTATACTGACACCGTTTGACTCTGAAGTGTTTCTTTCAAAGCAAGCACCAGCTATTTGAAAACTGTTTAAATGTTACTTCATGCAACAGAAATGACTTCAAAACTTGGAACAGAATGAATAGTGAATGCTCCAATTCTTGTTTAAATATGGCTTAACAGGTGTATTTCTACACCCGATAGGCTGCAACACCCATCTGCTGTGTCAGTTCACAGTCTTNTCAAAGCAAGCACCAGCTATTTGAAAACTGTTTAAATGTATACTTCATGCAACAGAAATGACTTCAAAACTTGGAACAGAATGAATAGTGAATGCTCCAATTCTTGTTTAAATATGGCTTAACAGGTGTATTTCTACACCCGATAGGCTGCAACACCCATCTGCTGTGTCAGTTCACAGTCTTTCAATGGCGGTTTGCTTGTCCTCCTCTTTTAACATAATAGAAAGGAAAGGCACAGTGCCAGCAACAAAGACTCAGATTATACAAACTGTTATGCATTCACACAGCATTAATAAGGAGGTGACCTGTGAGAGAGACTCGTTAAACATTTACACCCTACTTCAGATGGAGCACGTGAGTACATGTATGTAGGACACAGGTTGAAAGGAAGGATGTTTACACTATACAGTGCAATTTCATCTTCAGATTCACAATAGGGTTTAAATATTATTGCCTTATTGTCATCTACTTGGTAGAGCTAACCTCAGCCAACTAAGATGTTTCTCATCACCTCTGACCTCAGTGCTGAGGTGAACACCACTGCATGACAGGCAATTAGAGGAAATTCATTAGAAAACTAATTTTTTTAAAAAGAGTGGGTTTGAGTCTGATTTCTTTTCCTTTAATTCCTGATTCTTTCCTGTACCTAAACAGTGATACAGCCACAGTGTCAGAATTCAGAGACACAACAGGTAAATGCAGAAGCTGTTATGAAAAAATATGAAAACGAGTCTCTGGAAATCAGCAGCACCTCAGTTTCCAGTGTTCTGGGTTATTGGGGTAACGCTGTAATCGCCTTTCATACTGCAACAGAATCCACACTCATCCTGCCATTTTTCAACAATCCAGTTCAATTGCCAGCTCCAAAGATTTTATCAGAAATGTTATAGCATGAAAATATTTGCTTCATCTCATTGTAAGAAATGATTTGATTCTATGATGTTAAGATTCTATAAAATTTAATGAAGCAGAAAACATCTAAGTTTTCCTTCATTTAATTTTTTCAAAGCTATAGGAAGAAGCATATACATATAACCTACATGTATTTTTAATGCTCAAAAGGGCATGGAAAAACAATACTATTTTTGGGAGAAAGAGGCAGGGTCAAGGTTCTAGGTGTTATGCACAGCACCCTCATGCTTCTTACTGCCTTTGTATTAGGCTTTGTTCTAGACACGGGGAAGTGTGGCTGGCAGAGCACATCTACTCTGGTTTGTTTTGAATTGTGTGGGAAAAAGATTTTTGTGGGTTTTTTTTTTTTTTTTTTTAAAAAGGGATTTCTATTTCATATTTCAAATTGAATAAGACATTTTCACAAAAAAATTTCATTTGCTTCCTGACAGAAAATTTCAACACAACATTTATTTTTACCCGTTAGTCATGGTCAAATAGTTCTCTATTTCTGAAGAATGAGTATGAATAACTGCATCAGTTAAAATCCTGGCCTGTACCTTCATTTGTTTCCAGCATAGGGGAGAATTTCCTTAAATTGAGATTAAAAAGTAAGAAATAAAGAAATATATACAGCTTGTGGAGGATAATCCATGTAAATGAGTACTTCCGCCTGCAAAATTAATAACCATTCTTTGAGGACAGGATTAATTTAACAATAGGCTTAAATGCAATTCACAATGCCAAATGAGCAGGTAGCATTCTACAGAGTCATGCAGATGTTTCTGCCTCTCCTGGCAAACACAAATGTGATCAAAGTCAGAAGGGTTTTTGCTTTTCCTGAACATTCAACACTTGCTCCAATTTCCAAGCTCTCCTTACTTTTTCTTCTAATAGTTCTAATTACTTAACTTGATTAGAGAAAGAACTTACTCTGGATTCTGGTATTTTACAGTGCCATGGAGTTTGAGGTGAAAATTTTCATTTCCATAAACATCATGCAGAAGAACAGACCATGACTGGAATAAAATTAATCTACTGGTTGAGTCCTGTGGGGTTTCTTTCCAGAAGTGTTGACCAATTGACCTCCCCTGCACTCTCCACAAGTTCTGCTGTCATTCATCTGCACACACCCCCTGCTACAATACTTAACAGCTTTCCCATCATGAGCCTTGGATATATGCTGGTGATGCACGCAAAGGGGAGCAGAATTTGCCCTTCTATATTGCTGAATAACACAATATGGGCCCAGCTAGATTGAGGTATTAGTCACTGAAGGGTGAACCCTCGTTGACACTCAGTTTTAGAGGCCATTTCAAAGAAGTCACAGGTGTGAAGAATTTCAATAGCCTGGAAGCTAGAACCAGTAGTAAGATGTAAAGAAATTCAGCTGCTGTTAAAACTGGCATTATAACTGAGTCCTGAGGGTTGAAAGAATATTCTCTCCTTCTCTCCTTTCCATAATTCTTCTATGTACTAGTATCACCATAAGCAGAAGAGAAACTGCAAACTCCAAAACATTGACAAGTTGAGGAGCCTTTTGTTATAGGAGCCCATAACTTTACACGGCAGCCAGTGCTGCAACAAATCACCCACTTGCAGTGATGATATGAAAATTACTTCAGAGAGACAGTGTGTAGACTAAAGGCATTATCTAATGTGGCTGCCAGAAAGCCCTTTATAAAAGCCCTTCATGACTCCAACAGCTGGTCCTAGTTGCCATGAGGCTTCTTGTGTGTTCTTCTGTGGAAGGCAGGAAAACCAAAACCATACTCCACATATCATCAAAAGAACCATGTCTGATTTAAACTAAATTGAACAAGGAAAGGCTCCCATCTCCACCCATTACAGAGATGGCTTTTCCATCACCAACTCAGAAGCATCATTCTGATTTGCTCTAGTCTCTGGAGGATCAGGCAGCAATGGACTTTTAAGTATTACAATCAGACCCAGCAGAGGTAACCCAGAAAGCTTTAAGGGTTTAGCTTCATTCATCCCAAGGAATGAAATCCTCAAAGAGGCACTGCTACTAGCATTGATGTCTTAAAAATTATTCAAAATTTTCACTCAGCAGTAAGGACAAATCTTTCCTTTCTGGTGGAGGCCTTACAGACATTTGTACCCCTCTGAAGCTGTCAAGCTGATCTGGTTTACAGGGGAGAGGAAAACACCGAGGTGAAGCAGAGGGACATAATTTCCCAAATTGCTCTAGCAAAAAATGAGAAATAGGTGATAAATTTTAATTAAGGTTTAATCCATCATATTAACCAGCTCACCTCTAAACACTCTTTAGAGATTAAAACTCACGATTAACACAGTCAGAAGCTAATAATCCATAGGCTTCCACACCCTTCTCCTTTAGGGGTGGATGACTGGGTCCTGGCAGCAGCAGTCACTGAGGGTGCCCAGTTACTTCCTCAGAAACACTGCTCAAGAGATCGCTGCTCAGTTAAGACACTCTGTTAGCTGGAGCTCCCAAAACTAGGTGTCTATGTCAGGAGAACACCCACTGGTGAATCATTTAAGCATTCTGAAATGGCTTATCTCCAGCTGGCCAACACCCACCCTCACCCCCTCCCCACTTATACACTAAGCATGACAAGCTGTGGTATGGAATACCCCTTTGGCTAGTTCATGTCAGGTGTCCTGTCTTTGCTTCCTCCCAGCTTCTTGTGTCCCTCCTCACTGGCAGAGCATGAGAGACTGAAAAGTCCTTGATCAGGGTAAGAGCTACTGAGCAAGGACTAAAACATCAGTGTGTTATCAGCATCGTTCTTAGACTAAAGCCAAAAATCAGCACTGCAGCACCTACTAGGAAGAAAATTAACTCTATCCCAGCTGAAACCAGGACACA
Source organism: Agapornis roseicollis (assembly GCA_002631895.1). Lineage (NCBI taxonomy): Eukaryota > Metazoa > Chordata > Aves > Psittaciformes > Psittacidae > Agapornis > Agapornis roseicollis. The sequence continues at coordinate 140,990 of NDXB01017701.1, forward strand.
TTTTTAAGCTCTGGTCTTCTAATGATGAATCTGACTTGCTCTGTCTATAATGACAAAGTCATCTTCCTTACCAGAGACAAAGTGGGTCACAGACCACAAACTGCTGAACATGATAGCCTAGCTCAAGGCAAGGACCATGAGTTTCTATAGCACTAGCTGATAATGGGTACCTTATAACTCACAAGAGGCAGACAAAACTCCTGGCAATTTTGCTTTGACCTAGTGTGTGCATTTTCAAATCTGGCTTGCATCCCGTATGCGAGTTTACTACAGTGCTTTGGATAACATGATTCTCTCCATGCACTTCCCTGCATCTCCTTCCCTCACCATGTGTTATCAGTGCACATCTGTGGAATAGCTATCAGTGCATTTCTGAAATTGCTTTCCTAGTGTTTCATTGTTTTATTGGAAAGTGCAAATGAAACATGAAGAAAAACGATGCAACACAACAAGAGCTCTTTGTTTTCAGTTCAGTACCTGGCAGACCAAAAAAGTTGCTCAGATTAGTAGGGGTTTACTAGCTGAGAACTAACTTCTGCCTGGAACTGTATTACTGGTGAACAGAGGGTCTGGAAGACCAGAATGGTGCCTCCTAAAATGCCCTTTCCTCCATGATACTCATATACCTTTCAAACAGGAGTTTTGGAAGCAATGGAGAACCATTTATTCCTGTTTATGCCAGCATTAAAATTCAGGAAGACAGACATTATCAGAGAGGGCTTGCTATAATTACAAGATTGCTTTCTCCCCCTCTGCTTTATAGCATTGCTGTAACAATGACTATTACTTTTACTACTGAGATACTGAACAATATGTGTGTAAATTTCCCATCTCTCAAAGTGCTTTCAACAGACAAAACGCACTAATTTAAACAATTCACTATGCTGGGATTTAGAAAACAACACAGGAATAGAAAGTGTCCTTTTATTTGACATTTTACCATTTGTTAAATGTAGAATAGCTATACTGATAAGATGATTATTATTTTACTGATGTTAGTGTTTCTGATTTTGAGGACATTAGTAATCACTCAGCTAGTGTTTCAGAAACAAGAAAAATCCTGGTATGCTGTAGAAAAATCTACAGAGCTACATGCAGTGGACTCCTATGGAGTTATTTCCATTGAAACACAATAGCTTATTCAAAAGCAACTTTTCAGACATAATGGAGTGGCTGAGATTTTTCGAAGCTTTTTTAATTGACTGTACTTACAAGCATTTCCATTTGCAGTATTTTTTGTGAAAATGGTAAAGAGAGCAATAAAATTTCAAGCTACATAGGTGCTTCTGAGTTTAGAAATCATGCAGCACACGAACAAATGATAGCATTCAAAAATAATAGAAGCAACTTAGAAACATACAATCTTTTCCTATGTGGTACTTTTCAGTAGCTCTAAATGGAGCTAACTGCTTTTCTGTGGGATATGTAACTAGGCAAAGAGAGGTGCGGGGGCTTTTAAAATGGGATATATTTTTCATTAACATAAACTAGCAACATGAAATTTGGCCTATACCAAGTATCAGCAAAGTAAATTAGCAGCATTTTTCTCCACAGTGAAACCAAAATCTGAACCCTCCTCTGCTCGTGCCTTGCATACTCAGTACTGCCTTTGCAAAGCAGATAGATAAACCATTCTGTAAGCACAAAAAGCGGAGATGAGAATTCTGAAGCTACCAGAAGAAGTTACATCACCTCATAAAACTATAGGATACACTGAAACAGACTGCTGAGTCCTTCACATACCACTATCCCCAGTGTGCAAGATGGGAACTCTGGAATTCCTGGCTAAAATTGTACTGCAGAGCAGAAAAGGTAATTACTCTAGCTCTAATGGCATTATGCTATCCAGCCATTTGCCAAGAGCATGTGTAGCCCTTCAGAAGTAATGAGAAAGATAAAGTAAGGGAAAGCAACAATAGAAAGGAGCTGAATCCTGACTGAAAGTGAGGTGTTTACATACTGTGACAATCAGTTATGTTTCCCCAACTAAAATGGTCTGTAGTCTGTAGAACATATTGTGGAAGATGCCTGGCTAAGAGAGTATATGAAGGCTTCAGAGCAGTTAGAGGGAGCTCCTAGAGAGACAGAGCTGAATTCCTGCTTCTGAGGGATGAGAATCTGTGTGAAAGACATGCTGAATCTCCCTAATGTCTCAGCCCATTCTGCCCACATTTAAGCAAATTTCTTTCTCTTACTCTTTGTTGTGACATGTGGATCAAATCAGTGTTCTGATCCCTTCTAGATATCACATACTTGCTTTGCTCAAGTTTTACCATCCCACCACACACTTCCTTTGAAAGCCCTGCCTCCCTCTCCATTGCTCACTTCTTTCAGTTTAATAGTTTCCAAACTCTGTCTGTGTTCTGGCCACAAAAAGAAAGTTTTACTCCTGTAACCCAGATGCAGATTGAACAGCACACTCTCTTTGCCACTGTGATACTGCAACATGGGTTGGCTCCCAGGATGTGAGATATGGTGAAACTTGTTGGCTGAAAATGCTTTATAGACTTCATACTGAACTTCAAGCATGAGTACTATTGTTTAGCTAAGGGTGGTTTCTTCAGTAATGCCAAAGAGCCAATCTGCATATACAGGAAATAAAACAACACCTGGGAGATAAACTTGCTTTTGTAGTAGTCATGCCCAGAGCTTTGAGGTCAGAGGGGTTCTATTTTACTCAGTCTTAATACCTTCCAGCCCTGCTTGGAGGTGAACATGGCAAGATGCTTTGTGCTTGTGACTAGTCTCACCATAAAGAACTTATTCCATAATGCCTAATCTAAATCTACCCTCTTTCAGTTTAAAGCCATTACCTCTTCTTTCTTGAGCTGCAGTGTGGGACAGAGCTGCATTCAGCATCCCACACTGTGAACTGACAATGTACCTAGATATTTCCATACCAGTGCAAACACAGGCTTTTTCATGCTGTAGTAACTCTGACAATTACTGTAGCAGGGAAGCTGATATACATATATTCATAGACAACTGTCATTGAACCAATGGGAGTCTCTTCTGTCAGCACCAGTTATTGACCAGGCCTCTCTAAAGCAGGGAAGAATTGTGTCACAGGCAAAATGCAATAATAAATAGAAAATGTGGCCCCATGTCAAAGGGTAACACTGGCACTAACCAGGAGAAAACAAAACCATATTACAAAAAAAATCCACTTTGCCCATTTTCCTTCTCAACTGAAATTCCCCAAACACAGTTCAAACAGAAGAAGTCTTCTTCAAAAGACTATTTTGATTTTGAAAGCTGCTATTTTGGGCAAACTCCGACAGCAGAGGAAAAGCTTTATCTGAATACCAGTACCTACTGGAAAAAAACCCTTTCATTTTCTTATTCCAGCCAAATGATGCATATGGCAGTACTGAGGCTTTGGGGGGAATGGGGGAAAGAAGAGCTGGGGGAAGAAGGAGCAGAAATCAGTGTAATACATATCTTGCAGTGGAATTTTCTAAGAAAGACTCCCATGATTGAAAGTAGGTTATATAGCAACATATGGTTGTCAGCAAACTCAAGTAGTGCTTTCACATCCATTTTCTTCTGCAAAGGAAACTTGGCAAAATACTTAAAAAGATAGGTTTTGAGCATGTATTTACATCACAATGAAAAGCTCTGCTAGGGCATAGAAGACCTGCCCTGAAAAACATTTGGCACACTGAACCCTGTAACTACTGATGTGGGTAAAGAAGCAGGAAGGAGTTTATCTGCCATTTCAGGAAGAGCCCACTCTGAAGTTCTTAAGGCTGCAGATTTGAAAGCTTTTAATGTCAACTGCACATATTTAAGCCAGCACTCAGGCTGATCTGCACAGAACCCTGCATGCCCAGGACAACAGCCACCAAACAGACCTACACAAAATGTTTTTAAATAAACTGCAACTTGATTTTTCATCGCAAATGTTGGTTTCAAGACTGTGCTTGCCTGCACTACTGAGTAAAAGAACAGCTGCTAAATTACACAGCACATTGAGAGCAGAGCGTCGCAGATCGTGTTTGCTTCCTTCTTTGTTGTCCCAGCCAGACTAAGCTTCTCACTAGAAATTATTTAAGTAGCTGAAGGAAAAAATGTTTTTTCTTCCAGGATTTACAATGGGTGTTTTGGGTTAAGTAACTTATTAAATGGAGGATATGGATGATTTTGGCACCCACCACTACTACACACCCTCTAATTATTTCTATTACAGCAACAAATGTAAGATGTCTTTTTTTCCTCCTCTTTATTTTTAAAGGCAGTGTGCTGTTAAAGCAAATCTGCAGATCAACATACTTTCTTTCCTCAATCTACTGAATGAAAAAAGGTAAAGGAGGTTTCTGGGTCATGGGAGAGAGCTGAAATGGCAACCTATATCATCCTCTTTGCCTAAACATTTCCCTCAGGTAGGTAAGGCAGAGGAAGTAATATCTCTGTATTACTTACTGAAAATATAATGACTTACAATATGCAAAGGGAAATAATAAACCATTAAAATTATTTACCCTTAAACAGACAAAAATCCTTCTCATTGAAGAAATCCAACTTGATGCCATCCCACTTCTCCAGGTCAGTCAGATCCTGAGTTCAGGCTATCTTCATCTCTCTCTTCTGCCTTTATTAACACACAGGGACAGGTTCTTTCCTGAGCTGTAATTCAGGCATGGGAAAAGCTCCTTCTGAACTTTTTCAAAACTAGTGTCAAAAGTTCTTAAATCCACCTCAAAATTCTTCTTTGCTGTGATGAGCAAAAGAAATACATAAACTCACAGGCCACTGATGTGCATAGACTTCTATATCTGTTACTGACTGGTATTGGTTGCACCAACTCCTGATGCTCCTTTTTCTGGGGACATCATCCATTGATTCAGATGATAAGTTTCTTAGGGCAAAATTATGTTCTTGCTATAAGTTCATACTATGCCGAGCACCACCTTGTCATGGACCAAGATACAGATAAATGCAGAAAGTAAGTTTCTGATTAAAAACAGTAACAACAGCTCTATCCATAGAAATCTGAAGCAGAACAAGAAACTTCAGAGAATTTTTCCAGGCTGGCAATCTTTAGCACCAACCATGTTTACAACACAGTAGAAACATTCATCCTTATAGGAGAGAAAACTAGTGTCATTTTGGCTCTAAACTAGGTGAAATTTGAAGTCTTCCATGCACCTCATGGGCTGCCTTAATTTAGCTCAGCATTTGTCTGATCTCAAGTGAGTGAGGTTTACAATGATTAATGCACTGCTAATACCTGACAGGGGTTCCCACCTAATAAGGCCAGCAGAAATTGGGCAGGAGTAAACACAGAATCACACTGGCCCTTAAACTCTGTGGCCTTAGTCCAGACCATTCCAGATGCTATTAACTTGCCAATTTGCAGTAAGCACGCATGGGTGTTGGGGAAAAGTACTGAAGTATTTCTGCTTTTGTCCAGAAAAAACATAAATACATTCTTAGAACTAGAGTGGGAAAAAAATACACATCTCCGCTCCATATCGTTCTCTGGTTATTTTTACCAATAAAAGTTATGTTTCTTCTCGGCAGGCATGCTATTTTTATGTTTTAAGGTCTGTCTGTATTTCAAAGGGAAGGGTTTTCTTTGACAACATACAAGAGGAGCAAACAGATTGAAAGGGAAAACACATGGGTCACTAGGACCAATACAGAAATAACCTTCAAATGAACTTTCTTTTAAGGTTGTTTTATCCTTTATACAGATGTATGTTTCAAAAAGTGTCTTTGGACAACTACACAAATCCCAATCCTTTAATACAATTATACTAACTTTAATCACAAGCAGCTTGTAATTGCTGAAATACATTCTGACTAAAACTGTTGGAGCACTTGACAGTGGTGCATGCAAAATAGCATCCTGTGATGAGGTTGCGTCATTAGTGGGAGATGTTTCACCTTGTACAATGACTAAATCTACTTGACAGCTGGTATTACTTTTACCATGACTGTTTGATCAGGCACTCATACAGGACAGCAGATCTGCACTCATTCAGACGAGGTCGTTGGCAGTCAGCTCAGAAAGGCTGTAAACAATATAACAAGCCCTTGCATTTGAGCACATGGAGCAGGTACAGAGGAAAAAAGAAAAAATATCTTGAAACTCTATGAAAAGAGCCAAGAACCTTGCTGCCATGGCCACTCAGCTTCAAGAGTTTCTGCCCATAACATCTTGTTCCCAGCTCCTCCCTGGCCTTTGTACCAATAAAGATTGTCTGTGAAGCCACGGTAGGAACGCCGCTTGGACGGAGAAGAGAGGAAGACTTCTGGGTCAGCCTCCCCAATCCATTTCACCCTTTCATCTCACTAACAGTTGTACTGCCACAACTGAAGATGATCAACTAGCCTGAAGACACTTAAGCTTGTAGAGCTACTGAGAGGTTCAAAACAGCCAACCATATACTGGGCTGCAACTAAAGAAGTGTGACCAGCAGGTCTAGGAAGGTGATTCTCCCCCTCTACCCTGCTTTCATGAGACCCCACCTGCAGTACTGTGTGCAGCTCTGGGGCCCCCAACACAAGAGGGATGTGGACCTCCTTGAGTGGGTCCAGAGGAGCACTGCCAAGATGTTCAGAGGGCTGGAGCATCTCTCCTATGAAGACAAACTGAGAGAGCTGGTCTTGTTCAACCTGGAGAAGGGAAGGCTCCAGGGAGAAGTTACAGAACTACCTAAAGGGAGTCTACAAGAAATCTGGAGAGGAACTTTTTACAAAGACATGTCATGACAGGACAAGGGGCAATGGCTTTAAACTGACAGATGGGAAATTTAGATTAGATATTAGGAAAAAAATCTTCACTGTGAGGGTGGTGAGGCACTGGAACAGGTTCCCCAGAGAAGCTGTGGATGTCCCATCCCTGGAAGTGTTCAAGGCCAGGTTGGATGAGGCTTTAAACAACCTGGTCTAGTGGAAGGTGTTCCTGTCCATGGCAGGGGCTTGGAACTATGTGATCTTTAAGGTCTCTTCTAACCCAAACCATTCTCTGACTCTGCATACCTCTTGGCAGCAGTGTATACATCTATACCAATTTAAGGCAGTCATAAAAATACATTCTTCAACTGGACAATTTGTTCTGAGCATGTTCTCTTTGGTATCCAATAAGCTGTAAACTGCTATTTACACCTCTGTAATGTCTGGCCAGCATCATGGTGCAGCTGGCTATTCCACACATAGTTTAGCCAAATTACCAAGGCAGTGTGGTGGTGACATCGCTACTCAGCCAGACAGAAACCTCTCATGGGCACAGTTATACTGGCAGAAGATGTGTTTTAACAGCACAGACTGCACTGGCAGAGTATGGAGTGAATGGAATTGGTTCAAGGCACAGATTTGCTTTTCTCTGAGAGTGTACCAGTCTTGTCAAAGCACTTTTGTGAATTTCCCACTGTATACATAGCATGTAACTCCAGCAGGAGCAGGATTTTCCTCTCAAAAGCCTAAGTTGTGGCACAAGAAACTGATAACTTCATTCCCACTGGGAAGCAACTATGATTTGAGAAGCCTCTCATATGACCAATTTATTTGCAGGAAGTAACACACCGCCAAAAAGTGTCAACAGGCAACTCCAACTGCATGTGCTGTCCCAGGATTTAAGAACTGCAGTTCTGGAGGATGAAAAGCTGTTATCAACACATACATCAGATATATTCTGTTTATTTCTGTTTATAGCTGTAGCTATCACCACAGAAATTATTTCTTTGATTTCAATTTTTCCATAAGTAGTACCTTAGCATAAGCATGCAACTGACAGTGAACTAAAGGCAAATTTTGGTCTTAGGGATCTGACACGAAGTGAGAAGTAACATGACCACAGCAAGCATACCTGGATTAAAGGTATATCAAGATCATGAGAAGATCACTGTAGGCAGGTCAGTCTCCTGAAACCCTTTATCATCCTAAAGCAATTAATTCCTATTTAATTTGGTTTCAGCCAAGAGACAGCATTGAGCTAAAAGCATTCATTCAATTCAGACATTTGCACTGAGCATGTTAAATTGCAGGCTGGCAGTATTTACACACCAGAAGGGTCCTCCCTCCTCCATTTCACTCTGTATCTGGCAATTCTCTGTCCATTTTTTGTTTTAAGGAAAACAAATAGCCCAAACAGGGTGAAAGGATCATGAAAGGATGAGTGCCAAAGCAATGGAATTAGGCAGAAAAAGAGTACAGTGGGGATGTGTGGTTAGATTGAGTAAACCTTTGTCCCTTTAGCTCTTCAAGGGCCTTTTTGCATTAAGAATTCAAGTACCTCTAACAATATAATTTAAAGGAATCTGTATTCTATCCTGATTCAACTTGACTTGAAGTTGTTCTGTCTTTTCTTTATGCCCATAAATAAAACAAGCCAGTGTTTTGTCCTCCAAAGTCATTCAGGGATCAAGCTTCAATCCAGTCAAGGATATCTTTCTAATTTAGGAGTGCAATTTCTGTCTGTAATGAGGTCTCTTGGGCATTTTGTGTATTCCTGCAGTGTTTTGGTGGATGGAGGCCAGAATGTCTACCCTTCAGCAGGACTGATACCGACACAATTGTTCCTGGGCAATGGCTCATTTTGTCTGGTCAGACACCTGCACATCAGCAAAGATCCCCAGATTTCATTGAGATGACTCATAGAAAAGATAGCCTATCCTATTCATTTCAGTCCAGCGGGAGTCTCCAGCACTCAAAGCAGAACAGTATTGAACATCAGTGTCCTGGTTTCAGCTGACATAGAGTTAATTTTGTTCCTAGTAGGTGGTGCAGAGCTATGTTTTGGCTTCAGTCTGAGAACAATGCCGATAACACACTGATCTTTTAGTTGTTGCTCAGTAGCACTTATCCTGATCAATGACTTTTCAGTCTCCCTGCCAGTGAGGAGGGAGGGAGCAGAGACAGGACACCTGACCCAAACTAGCCTAAGGGATATTCCATACCACAGAGCATCATGCCCAGTATATAAACTGGGGGGGTTCACTGTGAGGGACCAATTGCTGCTCAGGTCAGGCTGGGTATTGGTCAGCAGGTGGTGAGCAAACGTATTGTGCACTGGTGTTGTTTGTTGAGTTTTTTTCCCCTCCTATTTAAGTTTTATATTCTCTCCTTGTTACTTCCCTGTTTGTTAGTATTATTAGTAATAGTATTAGTATTATACTCTATTTTAAATTGTTCCTCCCTCAATCCATGGGTTTTACCTTTTTTTCCCCATTCTCCTCCCCATCCCACTGAGGGTGGTGGTGAGTGAGTGGCCACATGGTATTCAGTTGCCAGCTGGGGTTCAACCACAACAACAGAATACTCAAAATATAGAGCATTTTATGTTTCAAACCCGTTGTAGTCAGAAAACAGCATAGCATCAGAGACTAGAGGGAAGAAAAAAACCCAGCAAGTGCTTCACGCTGCTGTGGCACAACATTTTGGCTTGCCCTTTGCTTCTTTTTGCTCAAGAGGTCATAGCAGATGGTACTATAATGACTTTTCACTATTATTTTCAAGCACAAAAGTGCTAGTTAACTTGTCAAGTTATATATCCAGGAGGTAGACAGGGAACTTAACCAAACAGATGCTTTCCACTAAATGCTGTGGTTCCATTGTAACCCTGAAATTCAGTCCAGATTCAATGAAATAACCTCAAAATCTGAGCCAAATTCCTCATGAATTTTTACTGAGTTTCAGATGAAACTTAAGATTAATGGTTTTTGGCCAGGAACCATGGGAAACATGTTAGTTTCATATGATCAAACCACAAAAAGGATGAAAATGACCAGTTTAATGTGAGCTTTGTTTTGAAAGGTTTGGTTTCTTTTGAATGCAAATCAAAACCCAGCTGCTGGGAGTTCAAGTGATGCCAAAACAGAAATAAAACTTACACTAAGTCCCTGAGAAACAAAACACTAGTATTTTACAGTGCTCCTACTTCCCTTTAAGTGGTCTTAAATGGAAACTGTAGTCTTCTGTTTTCTATGCACTTTTTTTTCATAGTCTATAGAAAAAACCCCTCAGATCTACCTCAAACATTACCCCTCTGCTGAGAGATGATGGTGAACAAGCATTAGTTTTGGCTTGTGTATTTTTTGCTCTTGTCTGTTTGTTTTAATATGAAAAAGAAACTACTACATGTATTTGTTTTAAAATTGAGTGCTTGGTTTTTGCAAATTTAAGTTAAAAATTTAATACAGGGACTCACCAAGCCTATCTTGTCATAACCAATATTCCTAATCACAAGACTGAAAACAGTTACCTGATTCCCACCAATTGCACACACAATCTGCAACACAAGCAAAACAACATGGATATTCATGTTACATACAGTACTACATATTTTACATGCATGACAAAGTAAAGTGCCACATTTAGAAGGGTTATTGGCTTCTGCATTTACAAGAATAGCCCTCCAGACTATGAGGGTGTATTTTCCAGAAGGTGTAACAGTCATTGGCTGCTGGAAGCAAACAAGGTCTGCAGAAAAAGGACTGAATAGGAATGGAACCTCTGGGAAAATTCCTGAAAGACCCAAAGACTACAAAGCAAATATGCTGCACTAAGCAACAGTCTTCTCTGAGAAAACCAGGTAGACTACAGCTAGGCCATCAGTTTCCAGGGATGTATGATTAGGAAGTACCTGCAACACAGCAGCCAGGTACAAGAGGGACATTTTTTAGGTATAAGCAGAGAAAACTTACTGTTTTGTTTGGTTTGGGGTTTTGTTTGTTTGTTTGTTTTTTTCAGTGGTTTTGTACACTTCAATTAAATACTTCAATTTGTATTTGATCTTGATTGAATTAAGATCATTGCAAGGTCACTGGTAACATCAAAACATTACTCAAAGGTAAGGACTTGAACTACGCTTATGAACTAGGCTGGCTGAAATCTCCTGAAATGCAGCACTGCAAAACAGCTAAGGAATAATAGGACGAGGCATTATGCCGACTGAACAGCTCCAGTGGATAGCTAGTATTGCTGAAGACGACCAAGAAGACATGTTTCCACTGAGGCCAGAGATCCCTCACGCAAGTCTTCAGGGATGTGCTGGAATCCTGAGGCCCAAAGGAATTTTTAACAGTATAGAACCTGCTGTATGGAGAGTGCCTTAGGAACTAAACATCTCTTTGGCTGTGATTTCAGTACAAGTTCGGCTGTCCCTGCCTGTTTGCAGCATTTCAAACATTTCCTCAAAATCATGTGATGTTGCTATCTATAGCAGAGATCATCTTATAATTTAGATGACAAGTGCGCCTCAGGACTCTAACAAGTTCCTACAGAGATCTGGCTGAGACCCAGAGTTCCCCTGGGATCTATTTCTGTAACAGAAGAAACCAGCACTCAAAATCTCATCTCCTGTTTGAACATGACCACTCCATTTTGTGCATCTTCCCAGTCATTTCAATGCGCTGAGTACAGAGTGCTCTGAAATCCTGTTACAATAGGGTTTAGTGGAAAAGTGTATTTTTAAATGCACATCCATTAAGATATGCCTGATGTCTCCATTTGCAGTGCATTTACTTGGCTCCATAAATATCCACTGCCCAAGAGTAACCCTTGGCTAATAATAAAACCAAGTGATACAGTCAGTACACTCAAATTTACTGATAGGAGGCTGGAACAGTCTGATTCTGTGGGAAAAAAAGAAACCAGGCACTGGCTACTCCAGTACTTCCTGATTCAGAGCCACTTGCTGCCACTTTCACTCAGCAGTTACCTGGGGGTTATTATAAATAGAATTTGTCTGAAAGACACTGTGCTTTTTTATCCCTTAAGGAATTATTTAGAGATCCATTATGCTTCAGATCTCCAAGTGAGAACTTGCAGAGATGTTTCTGACAGAATAACATATGCTAGAAGTTCATTGAGATGGTGCTACCAAGATCTGAGCAGTCAAAGGCCCATCCTGACATTCAATAATTTTTAAAGCACTCTGGAGACTCTTCAGCTCCTTCTGACTGTGCCATTAAACACCATCTTTTCTGAACTAGCAAATAATTCAGGAAGCTCTGTCATTCAGGGTTTCAGTTTTGGTCAATTTGCTGTTTATTTTACTGTAAATCAGTTCTGCTTATGAGGAAGTCCCTAGCCAGGTTAATGAACTCACAATAAAAACTGCAAGGCTATAAAGGGCTAAATCACCACCCCCCACAACAACTCACAGAGGATGTGTCCCCAAATCTGTGTTGTAAAAGACTGCACTGTGCCACTGTGGGAAGGCTGGAGACCAGCTAGGTTGTATAGGACACTGCCAGGGCTAGAAGGACCCTGCCAGACCACCAGGCACATCCCCAGGTCAGCTCAGGAGGGGATGCTTTCTCCAGGCCAGTGAAGCACAACTTCAGACACCAGCACTGAAGCCCACAGCAGAAAGATTCATTAATGTGAGGGCATTATGGTGCAGGTGCTTAGCAGGCATACAAAAGAAAAATACAGCAAAGTGATGAAAACGCCCAGCAGCAGATGAGGTTTCACCATCAAACCAGGCATCTTCAGGAAAGTCTAAGGCTACTGCTGAGGGTAATGATGCATAATGGTGGCTTCATGCCAAGTTCACTTTTGCCTTCATCATAATGAAGAAAACGAGACAGAATCCACCCAAATTGCAAATAACTATGTTGCTTTTTGAGATTAATCAACCATGGAAAGCAACGGATATCACAGGAAAATGGTGCTGGACAACCTGCTGCTAAGAAGAGAGACACCCTGTCCTGTGGCAATGGGCAGACAGCACTCTTCTGTTTCAGTCCCAAGGATGGCATAGCTCTGCTTCACAATTTCCCCCCATTATTTCTCCACTTCCCTATGGATGGAGGCAAGTTTCTTCTCTCTGTTTAGTTGTCTAGGTGACCTCCTGCTGCATGCAAATGGACTTTTTTAATGGAGAAACAAAGGAAGAATAGCTGAGTGCTCTTTTTTTTTTTTTCCTGCTGAGTGGCCTTTCTATTCACCAATTCATCTCAGCAATCATANACCTCCTGCTGCATGCAAATGGACTTTTTTAATGGAGAAAACAAAGGAAGAATAGCTGAGTGCTCTTTTTTTTTTTTCCTGCTGAGTGGCCTTTCTATTCACCAATTCATCTCAGCAATCATATGACACACACAGGAGTTTGTCTGATCATCTTCCTTCTTTAAACATGCTTGGTCAAAGCTTGCAGCTTTAGTTCTAGCCTATGAGAACTTTCCGTAATACTCTTTAAATTAGCAGTTCTTTCAGGTTGCAGCAATCAAGTGGGCCAGTGCATCTGCATGGTGACAGCTAACTACTGCTCCCAGGCCACTTCAGTCATATTTCTTATGCATCACATTTGACACTCAAGGTCAAATGACATGGTAGCTTTGAAGCTGCATTGGTACTTCACTTTATCTGTCTCTCAGGGTGAGGCTGTTCTTGGCTGAGCAGCACAGTGGAGACTGTTTGCCTCCCTCTGATTTGTCCCACTGGGAGCATCCATAGCAGGGAGTACTTCTCTGCATCTTGCTGGTAGGGATGAAGTTGGATGCCTCTCTAACTCCGTGTTGCCCAGTGTACCTGACTGGAAGCTAGCAGAGGAGCCAGTGATCGTGGAATGATGAGGTTAGTTATTTCTACATGTGGACAAATGGTATGCAGAGAAGAAATGGTGGCTGAGACTTAAGTTAACTTTTGCCTTGCTACTGTTGCAGTAGCATAACAGCACACTTCATATCTTTCTTGCTTAGGTAGGACCGAATACCCACCACTCTCAGTTTATCATTAGGCTATGATAGTTCCCCCCTTTTACTACAGATACAAGATTACCTCTTCCTTTTAGGCTCTATGCTGTTAAATCCTCAGGACAGAGATAGGAGTTCTCTCATGCCTTTAGAATCAAAAGCTGCATTATTTTCTGTAGTGGACACATACAAACTAGCCAGTTACATTCAGTCATTTTCATCTATCTATGGCTAATTTCTCATAAACTATTCTATTGTGTGTAATTCTACCTAACAACCTGCTTGCTTGATTTAAATCCCCCCTTTGCAGGTTTGATTCAAGACTTTTTGCTTTCTGAAAACATCTACCCTGTAGAGAGCAGATCACTGGATATCCCTATCTTTTCAGGTCAGCTTTCTTATGCAGAAGAGCAGCAATAGCATCATGACAGATCTGATGGATAAAATACAGCTTGTCAAGCTGAGTGAAATCCATCTTCCTTGTTCATTTCCATTTAGACTCCTCCTAAGCCCACCATTCAGCATCCCTGACATGAACAGCTGAAGCTCCTCATCTGTATTCCATAAATTGTGCCCTCTTTTCCCACATCTTTGTCTATCACAATAAGCTGTGACTAATCTGTTATCACGCAAACTCCTTTATACTCTGTAACGCCACTTACAGAATCCCAGAACCTGTTCCATTTTTCAGGCTGCAGAGCCATCAGGCTGAGAAACTTGCCTCCCAGCAATACGCTTTTGTGGCAAGCAATCCACTCCCACAGAAAGTTGCATCATGCGGTATAATAGAGAATAAATTCCCTCCTGCTTGTCACAGTTTTCCAGGTTGTCACTAAAAGAAATAAATTGATGAATAGTATCAGTAGGAAGTGTATTACTGATAGCTATAGGAAAAGGTTTTCACCCAGGTTTTTATTTGAAGAACAACAGCTGAAACACAGTATGACATTTAAAGTCTTCCTTCCTCCTACTCTGGGCCTGCAACTTGAGTTAGGATTCACTTCAAAGCCTGAATTTGCTCTCTTCCCACACCTGGCAGCACAATCCTCACATAAAACTGTCACCTCTACTAAAGCTGTCCACAACCTGGAGGGATGCTTAGGGTAAATGCTTTATTTTGTAAAACTAAGTTATTTGGTATCTTAAGTAACAGTCAATATGCATCCTTTGTATAGCTTTAACAGTACAAGCTTAACCATATAACAAAGATAAAGCAGTTCTCCCTGATAGCACAAAAGCAATTAAAACACAGAGATTTTTCACTTGGATTTTAGGAGAAGAAAACTATGGCAATATAAGATACATTTGTATCTTTGTGCCTAAGGAAATTCTCAGAAACCTAATGGAAATAGCAGCAGTTACTGGGAAATGAGAAACAGTTAGACCCCAGAGAAGTTATGGGAAAGTAAATCTGCTTATAGTTTTGAAAGTAGACATCCTGCTGTCTAGAAAGACTACTGTTTATCTACTAAGGGGCATAGCACAGATTTTTTGGTTATATCTGATGGGAAGAGCTAGATCAGCAAACAATAGCATTTTGTCTTTTGGATAAGGCATAAAAAACATTAGGAAAGATGGCACAGGGTTTCCCTCCTTTACATTTGTGATCTGATGCATCTCCCATTGATGCCACATGAGCAGAAGATATTGCCACAGCATCTTTCAAATCCATTCCCCTGCTCTGCAACCATTCCTGAACATCAGAGACACAACCACACACAAGCTACATTGAGCTAACAGGACTGTGGCCTTTATGTTACACCACCATCAGGGAAAATGGGATTTCACCTTGACCACTTATTTTCATTTAACACCAATGACTCAGATCTTTGTGAGTGATGTCTTTCCAACAAGACACACGTTCCTTTTAGGAAGGGAACTTAACTGATCTTCGGAAGGAGAGGAAGTTGCTGCTGTTGAACATCTTTCCTTTCAGTCACCATGGGATTAACAGTCACATGCCCAGCTCTGTGTGTGCCTAGTGCCAGTTTCCCATTTACTCTTCAGTGGTTTCTTGCTAGCTTTTCCTATTTGCATTTCAAGAGCTTTCTTCAGTGTCAAGGGGAGTGGGTATTTCTGCTAAGAACTTTGACAAGGGAGAGAGAAAGAGGGAAGAAAGCAAAACATGCACCTGTAGTAACAAAAACATAAGCCAGTGTCTTCTCTGAACCATCACACTGTGTTATTCAATGCAGGTAGAAATCTCACGAAATTGGTTGTTACATAATGTTTTTTCCATATGAAGCATGTTAAAATGCTACACAAACTGGCTCAAAATACTGTTATGTAAACACATGCACTTCACAAAGATAAAGTAGCAGAGAGCTATGCTGCCTTTCAGTTAACGTCTCATTATGCAATTAAGAAAAACAGTGTATGGAGAGTTAAGAACCCATTCAGAAGAATAAAATGTTCACAGAAAAGCTTCTTCAGCTTCCTCCAGCAGAAAAGAAGCTTCATCCAGGCAAGAACAGCTAAAGAGAAAATACATTTGACCACTGAATTTATGACCACCACTGCTTGTGCAGTAGCCTCAACCTTCACATCAATTTATGTAGCTGAAACATTGGCCAATCCCTCCCAGCTTCATCTTGACTGCTAGAGATGATTTGAAGTAATTGTAAAATCTCAAAGGCTGTTTGGATGGTGATACTGCTATCTGTCAATGGAGAAGTTAAGATTTTGTAAAGGACTGTGTGTGTATGAAACCTTGCAAATGTTGGGTTTGGAATAGCATACAGCAAGGAAAAGGAAAAACAATATTTCCTTACAAGCTCACAGATGTTGAGGAAAGGTAGAACACTAATAAAAGACACCATCTGGATCAGAACAGTAACAATTAGTAAGGCAGAAGTAGTTTTGAAATGCTCAGCAAAACAGAAGAGAACTGTGTTACTAAAGGAGCTTGTTTCATTACTAAAAACACACCTGCCCTGAGATAAGAGACCCTTGCTCACAGATACCCTTACTCGTGGAACATATGGAATGAAATAAATATATACTATCNTCTGGATCAGAACAGTAACAATTAACTTCAGTAAGATTAGTAAGGCAGAAGTAGTTTTGAAATGCTCAGCAAAACAGAAGAGAACTGTGTTACTAAAGGAGCTTGTTTCATTACTAAAAACACACCTGCCCTGAGATAAGAGACCCTTGCTCACAGATACCCTTACTCGTGGAACATATGGAATGAAATAAATATATACTATCTTTAAACAGAGATGAGAGACTATAAGAACCCATGGTTGTAGATATAGACTATTAAGTATATGGGAAACACTGATTTTTACTCTTTGAAATGTGTAAAAGTGGCTGGCTGGCAGACTGTGTGTGTGCTAGCCTTGTGGAACTATATCCTAGCACCCATTTTTTTTGCACAAATACGAATTAAACAAGATCTTGACTCTATGTATGAGATTGGCTTATTGCACACTGGGAAAATGACCTCACACTTGGGACACCAATAGTGTGAAACAGTTCAGCAGCAGAAAAGTGGGGCTTGTGAGGCACTTATGCTGTTTCACAACATGGTGTACAAGCCCTATACACACACGCACTTGTGCACACGTGTGCATGATGGGAGAACTTCTGTTTACTTTTGCAACTTGAGGCACCTGAGGGAGCATCCTGGAGGCACACATGCAATTTAAAATCCAGGCCAGAAACTGAAGAAGAAAGAATATTCATCCTATTGAAGGCACTGTGATTGGAGCAACTGACATCTTTCCCTCAGAAATACTGCAAGGATTATCCAGCACTTGGATAATTATATGTTTAAGAACAGTCCTAAAAATAAATTGCACTGCATGCAGAATGAAAACCAGACTGACACATTCTGTTTAGCTAACAACATTTAAAAAACCTCAAACTCACTGCAATTCAAAACTGAAAGAAATCAATAAGGACATAAATGGCTTCTGGCTACCCCACAACAGCCACCTCAGCATCTTCTGCAGTTTTAATTGTATTTTGGTTCAAAACCTTCAGTACAACTCAGTAATATATAAATAAATAATAACAGATGACCACATCTGCCCCTTTGTAAACACAAGGGGAAACTGTCTATACAGCACATTACCTACTATTTAAATAAAATGTTTGAAGCACAGTATGCGAAGAAAGGTCATTTAAAAAACAAAGTCAAATCACGGCATTTGAAAACTGAGCACCCTTCTATCTGGCTGAAGTGATTTCTTTTTTTCCATGACAGAAACATTTGTTCTACAGTTTGAAAACGCCTTCATTTGAATCTGCTGTACAATTCCCTGTGTGTAGGCACACACATACACCCATTTGCTAACATACGCACACACTCACCCACATGGTGATGTGCTATCATACAGCATGTGCACATACACGCTCACACACTATCAGCTACCACTTTCTCAGCCTCTCTGTTGCAGGGAAATAGAGCAAAGGTCAATTATTTTTCTCTATTAGGAGTCCATTTTATCAGTTAGCACAGAATCTTCCTTTACAAGGTTTCTTTTTTGAAAGCTCATTTCATGTAACACCAATCTGATTGCTGCTGCTTTTTCAGCTGGGTCTCCTTTTATTTGATCCATTATACAACAAAGTAAATTTGTGTCAGCCAAAAATGATATGTTTCAATGCCACTAATTTATATCTCTTTCTGTCTTTCAAAAATAGCTACAAATTCACCTTTGGAAGTCTTTTCTTTTTCAGTATTTTAACCTTTGAAAAACATGTTAGCAACTTAGTGCTTTTTTTAGGGTTTAATGCTGAGTCTTTTGTACTAAGGTAGTCTAATACCTCTTTTGTGCCACTCTAAATGGCAGAACAGAACAGTAGTAAATGTCAAAATCTAATCATAAAAATCACTTGAAAGTAGTACAAAAATACTTCTCATATTCCACTACCACACATGATACTCCTACCCACTTTTCTACTCAGGATGATCTAGATCATTAAAGCAGCTCAGAATATGGAATTCCATCTGTCCTGCACATTCACAGCAATCCTGGCAAAGATTTTCTTGAGTAACTTATGTTCTTGTGCTCTTTAGCTTTTGACAGTCATTATGTGGTACCTTCCAAGAGATGGCCAGAAAGCATCGGACTGTAACCACTTTATATCTAACCCTCTCTGTGGTGTTTCAAGGTGAGAGTTCAACACCTGGAATAGTGAAAAGAGTCTGGCATTTCTACCTTGGCCATTTTGTTCCAGGTCTGTCCTTTTAGTGGTATGAAGCTCCTTGGGGTTTAAAAACAGTGTATTGAAGAAATGGTATTCTAAGAGAGAATCTTCTCACCTTAGCCTCTTTACTTTTTTACATTAAGCAGTGGGATACCATCTGCATACTTTATATACTGGCACTTGTCTCCACTGAACACACAAGGGAACCAGGGAAAAGGCACAGACCTGTACTGCTACAGAACAAACAGCTGTAGGTCAGGTATTTTTAGTCAGCAATGACAAAGTAGACCTGAATTATACCTGGGGTAAGTGTCCACTAAGTGTTCACTATCGGCACAGCCTCTTTCCTGTTTGTATGCTGCCTTTGTCACCCAGTTCACATGGAGATGGCATTTGCAAATCAAACAATGTCAACAGGTGTGCCTGAGATCAATATTCAGAAGTGCAGCTTCTCTTCCTGAAAATGCTGATCAAAAGCAGGAGTACAATTCTGGCAGCAAACCAAGTGTGTCCAAAGAATTTGCTTTACCTCTTCCTATTGGGGAGAACTACAGTTTTTGTTGACCCTGCCTCCAGATTTCCAAAAAGTCATTTTAATGAAATCTAACAGAAAGACATAGAAAAAGATTAAATAATTTCTCACAGGATCCTCTTGTTCTACTGCTGCTGAAGCCATGGCACAGAAAAGTAAACACAAAACTTTCAGGATAACTGGTCTGTAACACTTGCGTTTCACTTTACCACACTGAAGGGGACAACTGTATCAGGCAACACTACATCACATATTCAACAACTCTTTGTCATACAATTTCAGTGATAGTACCCATTATTATTAAATGAGTAATCGAAGTCAGGCAGTAACATTGCAGCCAGTGCACTCTAAGAAAAACATGTTTCAAGAGTCAGTTGCCTTCTAACCCTACAACGCAGGAAAAGGCTTATTCCTAATCATCACTGGGAGATGAGATACTCAAAATCCCCTTGTAAACAAAACCACAAATGGCATGAATTATTTCCTTGCAGAAGAGGCTGCCAGCACATTTTGTGCCCTTGGAAGGGCTCAGTTTGTGATTCACATCAACTCCAGATGATCTGTTTTTCAACACTGCTCTAAGTAAACACTGCAACTGCAAGCCCTCTGCACAGAGTGCATAAAACATGCCAAGGCACCCCTGCCATTATGCATGTAGAATGTCAACAACCCTGGCAAGAGACAGTCTGAGATTTCTGTTTCCCATGAACACATGCATGCACCTACACACATGCTCCTCCTATGAAATCCTGGATCATGCAGTGCACCTGACACTAAGTCAAAAAAGCAAAAGGCTCTTCAGCAGCAGCTAAGAAGTGTTCATTAGCTCTAGCCTTTATGTGCTGTACTTCAATTCGTGTAACAGGGCTGAGAAAGTTCTCTGGCTGTTTTGGAGTGTTTTATGATTGATTGTAAGAGCAACTGCTATTTTAGAGACTCAAAATACATGGGGATTTGAAAATCATACATGGGGACTGTTTCATTAGCTTGTTTTTGTTCAAATGAAGCAGATGGAAAAGGTGTTACCAGTTCTTGAGCTTTTCACTGAGACAGAAATTAGTCCCTTAGAGCTCTGATCAATTAATCAATTAATGTACAAAATTGCCCCGGCAAAGCATGCTGCTTTGGATAGAAATAGTAGATATAAAGCAAGTTAGAGACTATCAGTAAGATTAAAACTGGCTTACAGCTCCAGATTCTCTAGGTAGGACCCTGCAACAGCACAGTACTGACTGAGAAAAAGCTCCATCTTCCTCACAAACTTCCTGAAGCCATCCCTACATGACAATAACAGCAGGCCTTGCTTTGCTTTGAGGAAGTGATTGTGCTAGCTCATTCCTTTCAATTTGTTTCCTCAAAGCAGCTAAACCTTCCTTGAATGAGGGCCTAAAATAAACCTGTGAAGCAAATGTTTAATTCACCTTTGAAAAGGAAAAGGTATCTATTGGTTTGTTCATCCCATCACAGAAGAAACAGAATATCAGCTGCATTAGATGCTGTATTCCCTGGGGATATGCATATTCTCCACAGCTCTATTCCTTGCAACAAAAGTGAATATTGGAAAAGCAGAATCTTGGACATGGGTTTGGGAGGAGAAAGATAAATAAACTCCTCCTGTGATTTTTATTAAACAACAACTTTTTACATGATGATGCAGTGCAGCGTATTTGTTTTCAGCTAAGCACACTTGAAGTCCTTGGGTAAATTAAGACTAAATAAAGCACCCTTTTAAGAATATTTATTTGTTCCAAACCGTGTACATTCAGGAAAAGAAAACAAATCCTTTATCTGTTGATTAACGAGAGTCTCAAAGCATCACACAAACAAAAATTCAAAGCTGCTCCTTAAAACAGAAAAGCCTCAGTCTTGCCCAAAGCTTTCTGGGCATTTTAGCAAGCAGCAATGTTGAGAAACTACTATAATAGACAGAACAAGCTAGCAAATAGTCCTGAAAGACAAGAGACTAAAGGTGTGAGGAAACACTACAACAGGAACAATCATGCCACCCTATCAGAAATCTAAAGAAAATACGTGTGATTTGAGCTGTTTTGGGAAAACTACCACAAAGCCACTGTGGTGTGGATTAAAAATCGTGAAGCACCATCATGAAACTGTTACTATTTGAATGTGTTAAATAGGTGTGTAACTGAAATGTTCTGCTTTTTTCCCCCTCAGTTTGTTGAGCACAGTTACAAGTTTAGGATTACTGTGAAGTCAGTCCTCTTTTTTGCCACTGTACCCCAGCTTTTAGCACACAGGTTTAATTATTTTAACCACATGTTTTGTTGGAATTCATATGCTTTTTATCAGCAGAGGTATGCAGTATTTCCATACAGCAATCACCTCGTTCCTTGAAACATGCTCTGAAATGTACTTCATAGAATCATTGTATGGTTTAGGTTAGAAAGGACCTTAAAGATCGTCCCTTACTATGGGCAGGTGCACCTTCCATTAGAACTGGTTGCTCCAAGCCCCATACAACCTAGCCTTGAGCACTTCCAGGGGTGGAGCATTCACAACAATTAGTGTTTCCTGGGGTTGTAGCGATCTAAGCTCAGGACCCAGCACTTTGCCTTCCTAAGCCTCATAAAACTGGCCTTGGCCTGTTGGTCCAGCCTGTCCAGATCTCTCTGCAGAGCTTTCCTACCCTCCAGCAGATTAACACTCCTGCCCAGCTTGACGACGTCTGCAAACTCACTAAGGGTGCACTCGATACACAACTCAAGACATTACAAGTGAGGGCAATTTGCTAAGGCCGATTGCACACATCCTCAGCCTCAGCCTATTTATCTCACCTCAGACATTCCCTGAAAAACCCCAGTCCATCACTGACTTCTACCTATAAACTATTCCATGCAGTCTCAGAGTTCTAAGAGGGTGCACTGAGTCAGATGTATCACTGTCATCACCTCGCTTCTCATGGCCTCCTGTAAGCACTGCAATCAACCACTGCCAAAACACAGAAGGGTACTAGTGCACTTTGAGTCCTACACAGTATGGCTGCTCTTGGGCATATGGGTTGCACTGCACTCATACTACAGGGACACTCACATACACTTGATTTGATATAATTATGTTTATAAAAAAACCAAAGCGTATAGGTTAATGAAAAGTCACATCCTGGATATCTTCAGGAATATGCCAAGTTCTCTCAAGTGAAGAGAACATGCTTGCCAGAAGCTGATCATGAAGCAGAATATGCTTTTATATGATTAAGACTACAACTTGGCCAGACAGAACATAAATTCATGTTAGGCTTTGAAGTCAGTAGCAGTCAAAATTCATGAGTCAAAGGGCTTTTCCTTCAGAGCTAAACTTGTTTGCTGACATCTGAGCTAAGCAAAGCAGGTACAACAAAAATCAATGACTAAACAAAACAGCTGGGTTTGAATTCCTAGCCCTTAATCACAGTCAAGACCATAAGATTTCCTCAGACTTGCTACTTACATATTGAAACTGTTAAGGTCCTGCAGTCAGGGATGTTGCTTTCTTTGGGATAATTCTACTGCCCCATAAATAACAACCTGAACCAGAATCAAGCATAAAAAAGCTTATGCAGGGTTTCAAAGCTTTAACTGATTGTGTTGGAGACTTACATCCTACACATTTCAAAAGCCTGCTGAGGGAATCCAAACATACCTTGTCTGAATTACTGAACTATTTGGAAAGACACACTCTCTCAAATATCAGGCTGTTTACCTATTTCGTAAAAGAGAAGCTCGAGTACAACTACCAATACTAGTCTGAGGCTTGGTCCAATTCTACCATTCTTATTTGGATTTCTCTCCATTTATTTATTTTGCCACAAGGCCTGAAATATGCGGTGAAAAGAGTGTCATGTGAATCTAATGCATCTCAAATTGATGTCTCAGTTCTTAGTGTAGCAGCATGCTGAATTACTACCAAAACCTAAGAGACCAAGCCAGTCTACACTGCAAATAGGCTTTTCAGCTTTTCTTCAACCACAACTAAGCATGCCTCCATATTCTCTAGGTTAGCACCTAGAGCTGCCTTCACAGAGAAGAGGTGTCTAAGAACAGAAGCAGAATTTATTTTCCTGCATGTCAGAGAATTGGTGAAAAAACAAAGTCAGTCATGGAGAACAGAGAATCCAGGCAGGCTCTCCTTGCCACCACAAAGTGACACATAGGCAAGGAAAACCAGATGGAGAGCAGCACAACACTGGATCACTCAGAGGTCAACAGACATGCCGTTCTTTCTGCTGTCACAAGGAGCAATCAGTGTTTCTGGACAGGGACACTTCTATTGTACATACACTTGTACTGTATCATACAACCTCTCCCACCCCACACAACCTGTAAGAATACATTCACATACGACAACCCCAGTCTAGCTATTCCTCTCCAGAACATGCTACCTTTTGCTTAAAGCCATCATCTTTAACACAATATCTTTGTATTCTGGTCTGTTAAAACCCTTCAAGCAGCACAGTGGTCCCCTAAATAATAAATAAAAAAATAAATACACTTTTCTAACCCCCTGTGTATGTTTTTCTGTTGTTTTATAGCTATT
Organism: Agapornis roseicollis; assembly: GCA_002631895.1. Classification (NCBI taxonomy): domain Eukaryota; kingdom Metazoa; phylum Chordata; class Aves; order Psittaciformes; family Psittacidae; genus Agapornis; species Agapornis roseicollis. The sequence continues at coordinate 164,858 of NDXB01017701.1, forward strand.
TTCATGTTTCTTGTGCTGGATTTAGTAATTCCTTTGGTCTCCCACAGCCCTTGCAGAAAAAATCCCAACAACTCATCTCCCTTACAACAGTACAGTTCAAAAGAAATTAATATCCCTGTGATTGGTAGTGTTTGGGACTGTTAGAATTAACTTACACCCAGATCACCCTTAACATTTCTTAAGGAAACCTACTGATTTCAGCAGCTGTTAAAGGGACACTGTACGCCAACAGAAATGCTTTTGGCCTCTCCACTTCCTTCTCGTTTTGTCATTACTTCAGCTTCCTCTTTCCTTTTTAATTTCCTGATCTCATTAAACCAGACTGAGGTTTTTTCATCACCAGGGAGGACTGATTTTATTTAAAGCCTCTTTTATGGTGCAGGCACTACCATATTTGGCCAGGGAATGAGCTAACATGTCTGTTGTGTTGCAGCTGGGGTTCTGCTTTCATGTCTCTGGAGCAGAACCATCACCTGACTTCATTCTTCAGTCTGTCCTGCTAAGTAGTCTACGTAATTCAAATGAGCAATCTAAACTTATCTTGTTCTTCAATGTTAAAGCAAAAAGAGCAAAAAAAGGTCTTAATTTCATCTGCCATTTTGGATCTTTTGATGTATCTCTTGAAACAGAATAATGCAACAGAGTCTGCTTGTCTTGAACTCTGATTCTGAGAAACTGCATTTATAGCAGATGAAAGTCCCAAGGTTTCTAATGTATGATCAGATATGAACTTTATAGTATCAGAGGATGTTTAAGGAGCTTTAGCCTCTCTTAATAACTCTGTCTGGTGTAACAAGCAATTGCCGCTGCATAGAAACTGCAAAGCTACAGCTTCCAAAACCCCCGTATTTTTTCCGTTTCCCACAAGAAAGCAGTACTTCTGTTTATAAAGGAAGACTGAACAGAACTAACCTGATCTTTGAAAGTAATTCCCTCATGAGACTCCACTACTATCATCTGTCTATCCAGAGCAACAGAGCTCTGTTAGACACACCCTACTACTACCATGACTCCCCCCAGAAAACTGACCATAACCAACAAACATGGGAGCTTCCTGTTAATCCTTTCTCAAACCTCAAACCTCACAGCATCCCAGCTATGCACTTCCATTTGTTCCTTGCACTGCCCATTACTGCTCAGGTGTCTTAACTCTTACGAACGCTTAGTACGTCTCCTTCTGTACTCAAGTTTATGTCACATGCACTGTTTAACAAATTAATCCAAACAGGCAAATGACAACCCATAGAACTTCAAAGATGTCTTGAATCCCAAAACTGGCTGCTTGCCTGCATGTCCTGGAAACAGGCATTGTAATTAATCTGACTCTGCTGTAATTGTGTTGGTTATTGACCTGCTACATTACAACACAGATGCTTTATTCCTGCGAGCCAAGGTGTGCCATTGAAAAGAAAACTAAGTTCTAATGATGTAAGAGATATAAAAAGCACAACTTTATCCTAGCTTTGATGAGAAGTAATGTTTCAGCTCCCAGAGACATTCAGTGAGTGGCTCTACATCCAGAACGAGCTTGGGATGTAATCAGAAGCTGACCCTACATGTCCTAAGTGTCATTTCCACTAGTGTAGAGAACATAAACCAAAATGGAAATTTAGAATTGAATGGTCTTCTCAGCTTTGGCTTTGTAGAAACAACCTGTCCTTTGCAAGAAGCTGTCCTGCCATGTAATAATGTTAAATAAGTCCCTAAGCAGAGAATAAGTAAGTTGTGAATTCATTTTGGGAGGCTGTCTTCCCATGGGGATCCTTTGATGTCTAATAAGAGGAGATCTCGTACTACAACCTTTCCTTGTGGATTTTCTTCTCTTCAGCTGCCTTACTTATACACTGTTCTAAAAATTTCTAAGTCAACAGTGACAACAGGGTGGGGAGAAGACTCACAATCACATGATAAGCATGAAAGAAGAAAAAACATCCCCCATTTCCCTAGAAAAACAGACTGAAAGGAGGCACCAACAGTACTGCTGTTACTGAAAACTTGTTCAAGTCTGTACAAGAATTGCATCCAAATCCAGCAAGTTTTTGAAAGCCTTTTCCTTAATAAAGAGACTAACCTGAAATCCTGATAGAAATCACCTTTAACAATTGGAGTGTCCAGAAAACGTCAGGGGAACTTACTTTAGTTGATTGATCAGGGCAAAACCCTTCAAAAATATTGAGTGCTGTAGGTAGCATCTATCTCTGGAAAGATCATTATCTCCTTGATCCATAACAAACATGTTTATCCTACCAACCATTTCACAGTTGTCTTATGGGTAAAATTGCTAGAGATCATTCAAGTAAACAGGACTGGATACCCTGGTGGAGGCAGGCACCAGAACCTGCCAACTACTGTCTCTTCTGCCTATGCTTTTGTAGAATCATAGAATGGTTTGCGTTGGAAAGGACTTTAAGATCATCTAGTTTCATGGACAGGGACACTTTCTACTAGACCAGGTTGCTCAAGGCTCTATCCAATCTAGCCTTGAACACTTACAGGGATGGGAGAGCCACAAATTCTCTTGGGCAACCTGTTCCAGTGCCTCACCATTCTTACAGTAAATAACTTCTTCTTCCTTATATCTAACCTAGCTCTCTCATGGGAGTTGGTGATGAGTTTGAACCCATTACTCCTTGTCCTATTCACTGCAGTCCCTGATGAAGAGTCCCTCTGCAACATCCTTGTAGGCCCCCTTCAGACATGGGAAGGCTGCCACGAATCATTCCTCAATCCTAGCCGTACCTGTGCCTGGGATTGCCCTGACAAAGGTGCAGGATCTTGCACTTGGCTTGGTTGAACTTCATGAGATTGGCATTGGCCCACTTCTAAGGCATGTAAAGGTCCCTCTGGATAGCATTCCTTCCCTCAAGCATATCAACCAAATCACAAAGCTTGATGTCATTGGCAAACTTGCTGAAGATGCACTCAATCCCACTGTCCGTGTCACTGAGAGAGATACTGAACATGACCGATCCCTGAGGGACTCCACTTGTTACTGGTCTCTAATTGCACGTTGAGCCATTAACCACAGCTCCCTGCATGCAGCCATCCAGCTAATTTAGAAGAGTGTCAAATGCCTTGCACAAGTCCAGGTAGATGATGTCAGTTGCTATGCCCCTGATCTATCAGTTCTATAGCCACATCATAAAAGCTCTCTCCCTCCCCTCCCCATGAACCAATTACATGCAAATAGGGTACAGTCAGTAATGCTGAAGAACAGCAACTCTAAGACATCTACCCACTCATTTGACAACCTGTACCATTCAGGGCTATCATTNAGCTAATTTAGAGACAAGGGTGTTATGTAGGAGAGTGTCAAATGCCTTGCACAAGTCCAGGTAGATGATGTCAGTTGCTATGCCCCTGATCTATCAGTTCTATAGCCACATCATAAAAGCTCTCTCCCTCCCCTCCCCATGAACCAATTACATGCAAATAGGGTACAGTCAGTAATGCTGAAGAACAGCAACTCTAAGACATCTACCCACTCATTTGACAACCTGTACCATTCAGGGCTATCATTGAGCTAACACAAGAACTGTGAATAGAAGTGGTGCTTTTGGAAGCAGAGAGCTGTGACCTAACATCCAAATCCAAGGGCGTTAATCAATGTCACCAGTGTTAATGCAATGCTAAGAGTGCTTTTGTAAGAATAACTCTTTCTAGACCGTCTTTGTAAAACCATTTTTCTCATATTTGCCTGGAGAGCCTGCCATCAAAATCTGTTATTTCCACAGTTAATCCTATAACACAATTCACACACACTATTTTCTGTAACAACCTGTGGACTTTCCAAACCAATGCAGCACAGAGTGTGGGTGTAACCACAGGAAAAGCAATCATGGGCAAAGGAAGTAGTAATTCTATATATCCTCCCTGCAATTTTATGCCTACATGTAAGATACGATAAAACAATTAACTTTATCTGCACTAACCTTGACAGTAATCTTCCCCCCAAATAAGTGAAGTAGTACTCGAACTGCAGTGTCAAAGCTACTAGTCAATAGCTGTAGATTAACTAGACACTACTTTTAACTGTGTAGAGAATATAAAGGAAACATAGATGGAGATGTGTGTGAACTGAAAAAAGTCTATCTCCTCTCAGTATAAATTGTCCTTCCGATATAAAAGCATGTCTTCAGTGTTAAAACTAGCATTCCTGAAATGGTCTTTGGTTGTTCTCCCAGGACCTGGGCTTAATGTCAAGAGCAGTATAGGTGAAAAAAGATCTTAACTGGTAAAAGATTGCTCCTGAGGCTGTTGGCCAGATCAGCCTGTAAACTCTTCAAGGGTTTCAGTACCAGGAGGTATTAGATCCCACCAATTGCTCAGACAGTGCAACATACAACTACTACATTGACTTCAAAGTAGGTGATAAGTTATCATCTGTGAGCATCTGCCCCAGGAGATTGTGTTTTATTGTTTTGGAGCAAGGAAGCATAAGTGGAGTAATGAACATACTGCTTTGTAGTCCTAATGCAGAACTGGAACTGACACATAGGTATGAAATTTGAGCAAAACCAATGACTGAACACCTAGCACAGAAGGTAGCTTGCTCTTTAATTATGAAGAAAGCATCAATCGGTACTTTTCTGGGGCAGTGGCTGCAGGAAAGTTCCTTTCCACTACTGACAAATCATTACCTTTCAACATGTACACAGCTTTGCCACACTGTTTACAGGAAAGATCTCTGAATAATGTTGCTAGTGGCCAATGTCAGAGCTTTACAAACCTATCAAGTAGTGAACAAAGCCCTTTAGAGCACACTCAGCCCACCTTATGTTAGTCAGCCCTGTCTCCTGCTGTTCAGTAAAGGCCAGATACTAAGACCTGCTGAGAACCTTCTGTTCAATTTAGCACAAGACTCAGATGCTTGTCAGCTGTCAGGATTTAGATTTGAGCTAAACTCTATTTTTGAATCCTCATTAGCCCAGGAACTTTCTATCTTTCATGCAGCAATACTTTTCATAACAATAAGCATAGATATGCTAATGCAGGCTGATTTAGAAATAAAGGCTATTTTTAATTTTCTGTATTTTTTTTATCAAAACATTCCTCCTGTTAGAAAATGGAGTTGTATCAGAAGTGATCTTTTCTGAGGGAAATGATATATTCAAGTCAACTTCAGCATCTGGAAAATGAAACAAGTTTTCCAGCTGGCAAATGTCTGTACTTGCATCAATCACTGCAGTTTCACCCTCCCTAAGCTCATGCTATCTCTTGCAGGGCCCATTCCCTGCATGGCATTTATGTATAACTCAACAGTCTCTCTCAGCTGAACTGCTATGAAATATCATTGAAGAGTATAGTAGATGCCCATGACGGAATGTACTAAGTGCTTTATAATCAATGACTCAATTTCAAGATGAGATTCAAGAGGGAAAAAATATGTCCTGTGCAGCTGCTGCTTTTTCTAGGCTGAAAAAGTGTGTAAATAAAATAACATGCCATATCATCTTCCTATGCATTTTGCTTTGTGAGAGCAATTCCATAGATGAAAAATAACACAAATAGCTTTGTGCAGCAGCTTTTACAAATAGGATTCTGTCCTTATGCTTTGGACCATTTGTGAATGCTATAGCTTAATTGCCATCTTATAGTTGTACCAAACAAGCTTTAGAGATGACCTGGGATAACAAGGTGGGAGTTCACCTTCAGATTGCTGGTCCGCAGTAGTTAACAGGAGGCTTTCCACTCTATGCAATGTGATTTGTAGGAGAGGAGAATTTCCATTTGTATTTGGAAAAGGTGGAAATCAGCTAAAATCAAGTAACACAGACTCTTATATAATCACAATTATTATACTGTCTGGCTAAGACAGGGCACATCACCTACTGATGACAAACTATGTGTTATGCCCTTTTGGCACTTAAAAGACATGTGTTTTTCCATCCTGATTGCAACCTCAGTCTCATCAAAGACAGAATATTCTCTTAGATCCTGTTGTTACACAAAACTCCTTTAGAGCCATCCCTCTTTTTGACTGCAGATGTACAAAGGACTTGACCCCTCTCCTGAGGGCCCCTGTGAACAGGAAAACATGGGCAGGCAGCATGCTTGAGAAAACAGACCAACTCCCCATGCCTTTTACCTTGTTACAAGGGTGGTTTCAACAAAGGAAATCAACAACCACCCTTAACTACTCAGCCTTGTCTCTACAACAGACAGTGACATGTGTCCTGTAGTCCAGAAATCTGGGAACTACCATTCAGTTTACTTAAGAGCCTCAAGGAAAAAAGGCAAAAAGCTGCTGCGGCAGCCAACTGTGACAGAGGGAACCCAAGCCTCCTTCCAGATAACCCAATCCTCCCACTCACTCTCATTTAAGCAGTAGCATATGTGCATCAACTAACAGGCAGGGTTGTTCAGTATGCTATTAGGCACTGAGGAGCAGCCCAGCCTATAAAAGCTGAGAGAAACAAACAACAGAGGCAAAGCTGTACAGGGAGCTTGGGCTGGTTTGGATCTTCAATGCCCTCCCCAATTGAATCACTACCTTCCTTCCTGGAACTGTCCAGGAAGCTGAGCTGTGCCATAAAGAAGTCATCATGGTGTGGTGAGGACAAGGACATGGCACAGTCACCAGGGAAAGTTTTGCATCAGTTTTCTTAAGTGAAAAATGACAAAATTAAACTGTCTGCTGAGCTCTTGCACTCATATTAGAGTAACTCTTGAGTCTAGCGAAATAATGCTTTCAATATTCATTGTATTTACTGTATACTGAAATACAGTCCCATTTTACATTTCAAGTTGCATTCATAAACTCCTATCTCATTGCCAGTTATAAACCTATTATTTTTCTCACTAGAGGTTTAAAAGGATCATGAAGTGATGTTCTGCACACCAATAAATTGGAAGAATGGCTATTCAAAATACAAAGATAAAGAAAACCTTTGGCATTGTTTAGAAGACAGTAGCTTAAAAATAAGATTAGAAACTTGTGTTTGTGAATTCAATTGCAAAAATTTCTGTAAAGCACAGAGGTAAAGCCTAACGTGAAGAGGACTAGTCGTGTACATAGAGCTTCAAAACCTTGGCAGGAACTACAAGGATGTGTACCTCCAAGGAGGATAGGGCTAGAATTGGCAATTAAGGCAGATACACAATGAAGGAAATAATGAAAAACCAGCAGACCTTCCATTATTTACGCTTTCTTCTTAATGCTTCTCAATGGTCTCTTCACATGTTCTGGAAAAAAAAAAGTTATGTAGAGACATTGTAAGTAGTTTGACCAATTGGATAGCCAGCAGGAAACTTTCCAGTGATCCAGTAGATCAAGCTTACATGAGGAATTTGAGAAAGCTGTTTAGTGTAAAGCACACAGGAGCTCTATGTATATTCACATGGATCATGGTAGCCCTTGTGCAATTTCACCTTTATTCCATGACACAGTTGTGAAATGCAACATGAACACTGAATGTGTCACAAAGTGTGTGTTCACATGTTTCCTCCCACCCTCCAATGATAATAAAAACAAAGCATTGGTGCTCCTCTGCCTAAAATCTGCTTAGTGCTAGTATCCTGCATTCAGGAGCCAGGGATGAAGCATGAAACTGATTGTGTGTTCATGAACAGGTTTACCTTTTTTGTCGCAACAGGAGCCATTTCAAGCTGTGGACACGAATGTGAAGTATGAAATTCCTTATCTGCATTCTCCACACTTAGAAGGCTTGGGGGAATCTGATCCTTGACTGCTGCTACCTCAGGCCTACATGTCTGTGGGCAAACTCAGAGCAGAGGAAACCACTCTACACCCAAACAGGTGCCTTGCATCCTGAGCATCAAACCAACAGCAACTGACAACAATTTCTACTTATTTTTCAGTTGTTCGAAATCTATCCATCCCTCCTTGATTCTGGCCTCATAAACCAGTTTCTCATCTTCCCACAGAACTCCAGCAACATCCTGATAATTCCTAGTTGTCCTGGGTTCAGCAGTTGCAGTCAGTTTTTCTTCTCTTTAGTAGCTGGTGTTTT
>NDXB01017702.1:0-18967 GCA_002631895.1 Agapornis roseicollis
AACATTGGCCTTATCAGCCTTGTTCCTGGGCCAAGTCAAAACACCAGCTACTAAAGAGAAGAATAACTGACTGCAACTGCTGAACCCAGGACAGGTATGAAATGCTGAACAGCTCTATGGCTTCCATTTTATTTCCTGGAAATGACAAAGGACAGGAGAGAGACAAGAGATACCTGGAATAATTCAGTCCTAAAAGGTAATGGAAAAGGAGAAAGAGTCATCACTAGCTGTGGTATCTCATGGAAACTCTCAGTTGTGTTTCCAAGAAGTAAATTAAGCTGTACAGTGTCCAGACTTTCAGAAATCTTATTTACTGGACTGATTCTCCAGCAACAAGTACTCATTGGTTACAGGCCCTTTGGAGGAACTGGGCTTGAACATCAGTGCTACAGTTTTGATTATTGAACAGTTCAAAAAAGCTCTGAGTCTAGGAAAAGATGTTTCTTGAGTGTCTCAGTGAGGGAGAAGTTAAACATATATTTCTGGAGCAATTCTAGGCTCATTAAAGGATTTAGTAATTAAATGCTGAAGCCTCATGATTTTGATAAATTGTTTGGTTTTGGTTTGTGTTTTTTTTATATATATATATATATAAATAAAACTCCTTCAAAACAGAGAATATGACCTTAAACATATTTGAAGTCCCATTTAAGCAAGCTGTCATGTATGTTTTGGCCTCTTTCCCTGTCTTTGAAAAGGGAGCAACAGCCCTTGTTGATGCAGGGAGCCAGAGGCAGTGAGACAGCTTTGCTCCACAAATTTTAGGAAAGGTGTTTCTTCAGCAGTGAGAATCAGGTGCAAGTTAACATACACAGAAATGTCTTTCCTTAGCTATGATTTGTGTAAGCCATTTATAAGAGTAAAAAATGTGATAGCAGCTATCCACTACAGAATGAGCTCTTGGATTAAAGTACACATTGACTGTTCCAGCCTAAGGCATCTTTTAATAGGGAGAATAAAACTATTTTAAGCAGTTTTAAAAGTGTGTGGTCATAGTGACAAGCTACCTTCAGACTTGATACTTCAATTTGATTCTTATTGGAAATAAGGTTCTTAGCTTATGAATGGCAAGGCAGAATACAATCTATCATCCTTATGAATCGATTATTTGTGTTCACACCTTCTACTCACATCAGTTAAAACAAGGATGAGAAATCTGTAACAAAGGCTAGACAGAACCTGCACATTCATCCCATAGGGTCTTCAGATGCAGCATTTTGTTGATATGGGGGTGCTGTTTCTACCTAATGCTAAAACCCTGCGTAGAAGGACTTGTGGGTGGTGGTTGATGAGAACATGAACATGAGCCGGCTTCAGTGTGCGCTTGCAGCTCAGAAAGCCAACCATATCCTGGGCTGCATCAAAAGGAGCATGACCAGCAGGTCAAAGGAGGTGATCCTGTCCTTCTACTCTGCTCTCTTGAGACCTAACCTGGAGGGAGTATTGTGTGCAGTTCTGATGTCCTCAATATAAAAAGGACATGGAGCTGTTGGAACAAGTCCAGAGGAGGGTCACGAGGATGATCAGGGGGCTGGAGCATCTCCCATATGAAGACAGGCTGGGAAAGTTGGGGCTGTTCAGCCTGGAGAAGAGAAGGCTGCATGGAGACCTGATAGCAGCCTTCCAGTATCTGAAGGGGGGCCTATAGGGATGCTGTGGAGGGACTCTTGATTAGGGACAAGGGGTAACGGGTTCAAACTTAAACAGGAGAGGTTTAGATTAGATATAAGGAAGAAATTCTTTCCTGTTAGGGTGGTGAGATGCTGGAATGGGCTCCCCAGGGAAGTTGTGAACGTTCCATCCCTGGCGGTGTTCAAAGCCAGGTTGGACAGAGCCTTGGGTGGCACGATTTAGTGAGAGGTATCCCTGCTTATAGCAGGGGGGTTGGAACTAGATGATCTTAAGGTCCTTTCCAACCCTAACTATTCTATGATTCTATGTGAGTGAGTGGTAGACAAGGGCATTGCAGATAAGGGCATGGAGCAGGATCAAATCAAACCAAGGACCAGATCATCCAAAGAGGCCGTATTTGCTCTGCAGTGTGGCTCAGAAATCACAAAGCAGTAGATGCACCCTTTCTTTTGTAAATAAACATTTTGGACATGTTTTGGCAGCAGCAATAGTGGGTATTGATACGTGGAGCTCTCTATTCTCCTTTCCTGTGCTGGAGAGAAAGCAAATCATTGCATTGTCTGCTGTTGTCTCAGGACTGCTAACATAACCATAAAGTGATGGCAAGTCCAACACTACATATATTTCAGGCATAAGGAGAAAGAGGCAGAAGGAAGCCTTGCCTGGCTCCTTGGGCAACGCTTATAGTGGTCCAGGAGGCATCATTTCTGCAATCTGTTAAAAATCAGAGAGAAGTCAGGCAGGTTCCACACCAAACAGCTCTATACACTCTAAGACTACAGTTTCTAGCTAAGTCAATAGAAGCAAGATGAATTGAGACTGTGCCAAGTTTTTTTAACTGATATAATTAAATCAGTTTTAAAATGCGTCTTTAGTTACACTGATGTGTTCAGATCAGATCTTGGCCATCTTCTCCCCCTCACATACTTTCAGCCTGAATCCTCCTTGCCAAAGGGGCAATATGATCAAATCTGCATATTCTAATTTTTCAGAGCTCATAATATGAAAGTCTTTGAGAGTTGGTGGTATTTAGGTGCCCAAGTATCTAAGCTAGTTTAAGGTTGTTGAATCTAGGCCAAATAAGTGCTTTTAAGTTTTCCCCTTAAGCTCTTTGGGCTTCAGTTTTCCCACTTCTGAAATCAGAGTTTTGAAATCAAGATTTATGGTGGGAGAAAAATATCAGCTGCCTCTCACACAGAGATCTTTTCTGCTCTCACTAAACTGCCATGAATCTTAATTCTGAGCAAGAGGTTTTGAGATCCTCACAGCTGAGGATCACTGTTTTAGCACCTTCTGCAAGCTGAAGGGAAAAAAACACACCCTCAGTACTGCCATTTTAAACCAGCCTATAACATTTCCCTAAGAAGTTACTTGGGATGTAAAATTTTATCACACCAAGCTGCATCAGTCATCTTTTCAGTGAAAAACAAGAAAAATTTACTATTTAAAGTGTAAGTATTAATACTTTAACCAGCACAGATTCTTGCTTATAGTTTTGTGAATGAACAGTTAAATAATGAAACAAAAAACAAAATGCAAAATATTACGTGCTGGACTAGCTCCATCTTCTGCTTCCCAGCCTAGTGACTATTCCAAATGTTTTTATCAGACATATTTGTTCTGAAAAAACGGAAAGTAGCTCTGCCTTAAAGTGCATCTACAAGCCCCACAAGAGTCAGATCTCAGCTGGGATTTAAATTTTCCAGACTGGTTTTGCCACATCAATATGAAACACACCATTTTTTGTTTTAACATTCTGCATATTTGATTTATTCAGCTTGCTTAGAATCCTCACTCTCCCCTGACATCCTGGATTTGAGAAATAATCACTTTGTGGGCTTGCAGCGCTAAGTTTTCTCTCCTTTAAAACACACACAAGAAAGCTTAAATTTTAAAAATAAAAACAAAGGCAAAGCAGGGGGAGAAGTGAAGGTGTTTCTGCAGGATACTCCCTGAGCTGTAAATATTTATTCTTTGCATAGCATATTCACACACATTGAGCAATTGCTTCCTATGTGCCTTTATCACTGCTCTGTGTTCATACACCTGGGTAGATTGAGGAGAGAATCCAGGCTTGGGCACCCAGCAGCAGGAACATGCTGAGATACCAGTAATGAGCTATACAGCAGAATTTGGTTTCAGGTGATCACCCCCAGGGTATTCACCCGGGGAATGGATCTTGTAAGGTGTTGAACACTCTGGCCCCAATCCAGAAATCATTTATACTGTTGAGGAGTATACCTAAGTTAAGCATGCATTTCTGTGCTTTCTTGAATTCAGCTCAGATGCAGTAGTATTACTTTCCAAGAGCTTTTTATTCTGTGCCTGATGAGAATGACCTTCACTCATCACAACTATGTTTATTATTTAGGGTCAGAAAGAGGATCAGACAAGAAGGCTTTCCCTTACTTCTGATTTCCAAGGGAAGGTATGAGGGGGAAATACACTTTTCTCCTCTTTAAAACTGAGTAGATTACAGGCAAAGAGAATATGGTTTATGCATTGTCTCTTGCAGCCTGACCTGTCTTGTCACTCACACATCTGCTTATCCTCGGAAGGTGGAAATATTATGTCTTCATATGTCCTAAATTGGAAAAGTTCATTGCTTTAGAAATCTGTCTGTAGTGATTGTTATGGATATAACAATAAAACCACTTAAAAATTCTTGTGTGCAGCCTTTCCTTTCTAAGCAAGATGCATCCACTGTCCAGCACACTGATGCCTAATTGCAATCCACAGAATGCTGGAGAGGAGAGAAGAGAGGCCATGTTGCAGTCCCTCGAGTCTTCTCTGTACAGCACAATTAAGTTCCTCCATGCATCTGTCTTATTTCCCTTTCTTATGTCCTTTCCAGGCAAAAACATTTTGTCCTGAAGGATGGTTTTATATTTTGTTTTGTTTTAATTATCTGAAGTACTACATGTAAAAGACATTATTTTGCATTGTACAAAATGAATTCTGTTTCATTTACGGCTAGAGAAAGAAGTTAAAAATAAGTCAATTTACCTGCAAGGTAATTAAAGCCCTATTTATTTCTGAGTCAGAAATATCATCGGTTGTGATACTAAATCAGTGAATAGAAAACTACATGGCATTGGGCCAGGGAGAGGGACACCCTTAGCAGTCACTTAATGCAACCACAGTAAGAGTGAACAATCTGACACTCAGACTGTGCTGAACTCAGGGAAAATGCAGCACTGACTCTCCCTGCTCACTTTTCATCTTTTTGTCTATGATGGATATATAATTATTATATTTTACTGGAATGCCAGTGGAGGCAGAAGTGCTGTTGCTAATGTACAGGCTGTAAAGTCATCAGAACAGCTTTAAGCAAATGTTATCTGTTTTACTGAAGAAATCAATTACACACAGATTGCTTAAACTAGTGACAGGCATAGTAAGAAGTAAAATCTGTTAAGCAGAAAAGTTACAGCCATTAACATGTTCAGATTACATCAGATATGAATGCAACCAATCAAGAATTTTAGCTTACAAAAATTAAGGAAAAAGCAAAAAATTACAAGAAATAATGTTTGGGTTGGTTGGTTGTTCTTTTTTTTTTGTGTGTGTGTTTGTGTGGGGTTTTTTTTGTTTTGGTTTTGTTATTTTTTTTTTTTAAAAAAAGCACAACAAAAAACAAACAAAACCCAGGTACTTCTTAAGGTTCATTTCTTTATCTTCTGCAGATAATGGCTCCATCTTTGTTCCTCTCTCCTTTTGTTGTCATGGAAAAGAATTGTTCAGGACTCTCTATCTAGAAGACAAGCAGTTTTGAGGGACCTGGGCTTGGACATTGGTTAGCTGTTAAAGGTCTGTTCAAGCTTTGTATTTTTTAGAAATCTCCCAAGATTATTTGTGCTCTGGCATTTCAGGGCATTGCTTTTGTTAAGAAAAAATTTAATAGTGCAATGGACATTTAATCATATCATCACCTCATTGTTTCTGGATACAAAACAATTTCTTTAAATTCTAAAAGAATGATTTATAAGATGATATGCATGTTAGCACATATTAACAATTACAACAAAGCATGAACTGAAATTGCTTGCCACAGAATCATTTGTCTTTTCCTCATAGAAAAGTGTTTGCACATGGTTGTGTTGGATGGGGCCACTTTTCATCCATATTTTCATCTTCAAGGAATGGAAGGCTGACATCTCTACAACTTGTGAGAGAAAATGGTGTGTAACTCAGCACTCAAAAATAGAACTACTGAAAAATTAGCTACTGCTTCTGAAAGTGTTGGCCTTAATGATTCATAAGAGAAAATAATACGTAGTCAAAACTCCTTTGACAAAAAAATCCCTAGTCAGTTCTGCCTCTGTCTTGGCTTTTGCACTGTGATACTCAGAGCTTTAAACATCTTTGCAGATAATATCATTGTTCAAAAGGACTGTCAAGACTGTTAATTACTCAGGTGGAGTTAGCATACAGCTCATTAAACCGTGTCAAAACTTTCAGTCCTTCTCCACTGTATCAATCCCTTTAGGGGCTCTCACATCAGGATAATTTGATTCTTAAAAATACATTAATTCAGATCATACATTACACCAACAAATTATTCCACTTTCTTTGTAAAACAGGTCTGATCCAACCAGAATCGTTATTGCAACAAAGACAGTTTCTGTAATTAATATGTAGTGGGTGTGTCTGGTGTGGGCAAGGAGTGTTTGCAAGCTGATCCCTCGGGTAGCGCTTGAAGAATGACTATTGGCAGACCTTTTGAGAAAATCTATTTCCTGCAGTAGGAATGTAAAAATGTTTTGTTATTCTTATGAAAGTTTTACCACAACTGCACAAAGTGCCCACTGTGTGTGTTAAGGCGTTACCTCAATTTTGCTCCGCAACTGTGAAAGTTCTGAGAAAATGATCAAAAACCAGGTTCCCCCCACCCCAGCGGGGGGACTTACCAAAACTTCCTCCTTTCATCAACAAAGGATCCTTCAGAGCCATTTTAGGAAAATTAAAAATAAAATAAAATAAAATAAAATAAAATAAAATAAAATAAAGTCAGTATAAACCTTCAGAGGTTGCACTGTGGCTTAGAAACCTACATCTCATTATCAGAGGTGTTCCTGGTACTTACAAACCTAAACCACATTAAATCAGAACAGAATTTTGAGAAGACCTTGAGTCCCAGCCCAGGAGTACCTCCAGATATTTTAATGGCAGTTTGTAATCTGCGCAGGTGTTCAGCAGTCAGGATGCCAGCATCCAAATGATTCAGAACCTCTGGGTTCAAGTTGTGTCTGAAAAGATCTTTAAAGGCAATTGAAAAAACTACTTAGAAGAAGAGCTCCAAAGTTATCCATGCTTGAAATATTGGTTAGAGTTAGATGAAGTTATCTTTCTTTTTTCTTCATTCAAGCAAAGCATATTTGAGCTCGTGAGTACACTGCATGAGACTGATTTTATTCTGCTGTCTACAAACCAAATTACAAAATTTTGGTTTGAACCCAAGGCACTCGGGTTCACAGTACTTTATAATTGCACGAATCCTCATCCAAAACAATCAGGGTTAATTTACAGGAGTATGAGATTTTCTTTATGAATACAATTGCATTTAGATGCAGTTTGTGAAAACTTTTTTAATCCAGGAACAGAAGCAAGTATAACTTTTATTACTTCAAAGTGCTGAATAGAAACTAAGGAACCTGACAGTGGAAGAGTAGTTTGCTGGAGTAGCTGGCCTAGTTAGTATAAGACTAGCTGCAAATTTTGGAACAAGGACATGATTTTGCTCATTATGTTCAGTCATTCCAATTGATTTTAGCAGAAAATCTTTGTGTGGAGTGTCTTGCTAGATCAGCACAAAGTTTACAAGATCTACAACTGAGGAGTAATCATCTACCACTGAGGAAGATCTGTTAAACACATTTCTAAAATGACACTTCTAAAATGGTTTCCAGCTCTTGATGAATGAAAGCCATCATCACTGTTTTAAAGTCTAGTTTGTTGTTTTTAAAATGTGCACTCCATAGGAGCCAAACACTCATTCTTTTCCTGACTTGCCAAAGAAAAAAATCCAACAAAATGTAGAGGACAATTAAACAAGCAGAACACTTTCTCCTCCAAAACCACCACATTGGTAGAACTACAATAATCTTCAAATTTGTCATGCCAGACCTCCAAGTGTGATAATGCATCTTTAAAATATGAACTTCAAGCTAAAATATTAAACATGTGTTTCCTCCTCCTATAGGATAAGTGCTGAAATGTCACACACTACTGGGGAAAATGACCCATAAGTGTTTTTTCCCTCCTACTGGAGCAGTTAGTGTGGCGTGCAGTGAACCAAATCAGCAATGTGATTCAAGCTGTCTCTGCAGCGTCATGGTGAAAGAAAGGATAAACTATAAAAACTACCCTCCTACAGCTCTTAGTTCTTGCTTCCCACACTTTAACATCTTCTGTCACCCCTGGCGCTGTTACTGACCCATGCTAAGCTAAACTAAAGGATGATAAGTTTGCTGCCTTTGCCCTTGTCCTAAGGGGCTGCACATTATCCTATCAAGCATCAGAAGCCATTTCTGTGGGATATTTGTCAACCTACAAAGTCCTTTTAGAACAAATGAAATGGGCAGCGAATTACAAAAATGTCATTCTCTAAAGGAAATGGATGAAGGCTTTTGTTCTCCAGTAATAAATAGATGCCATAGGCTTATAACACTATTTTTGTATTACATTTGACAGGGTTACTATTTCCAGTTCATTAAGGAAACAGCTTGAAAACTGTTTTTTTTTTTTATATGCTTTTAAAAATAATGTTTTCCCAGTAATAAATACAAGCAATAGCTCACACAACGTTAGCTTCAAAAACAGGATTCATTTCAAGGTACTTGTGTTAGGGATTACTACATATATAATGACAAGTTTTAAATATATGTTTTTCCAGCATATATATATGCTTATTTAGTTGACAGGTGATGAGCATCTGAACAATAATGTCCATCCCCAATTTTTAAAATACTTTAAGATTGCTTTTAACTTTAGCTTTTGGTAGACCAATTTTCTTGTTCATGATGGTCTTATAGAACCTCATGATATATATACTATAGGCTAAGGTCAAGCAAAGGAATAATAACTCACTTCCTTAAATGAATGCTTCAAAGTAAATCTTCTATGTTTAATAGCAGTAAACAGAGGTCAGGATGACACTCTCCCAGGCTTGAGAATAAAGCCTGTGTGTTAATATTCTCCAAGAATTACAGCTGCATCTCTGGGTGACAAAATGTTTGCTAAAGGGTGTCCTGAACAAAGTGTTTACAGTGTTGTGAATATCATACATTTAAATTTCTACAAAAAGTTAAACTAAGAGAAACATGTAAAAATACTCATAATGATATTTTGCAGCTTTTTTTTTTTTGCCACTAAATATTGTGTTGAAATGTTTCATAGAGAATCATTAACTATTCTGGCACACAGAAAGTTCTTTCTGAAGATGTTAACTGACTGAAAAATTAAGTGATACATGATACATTCACAGTAGTGAACTTATCTGTTATGTCAGTCATAACATTTAATATGTAATGTGTATTTCTCTCATCATCCACTAATCAATTATTAAGGGAACATTTTATTTATATCAAAGCACTATTATATTTCTTATGTTTACAGCTTTTTTTGCCTACAGAATAGTCTTTCAACCCTGTATTGCTGGCACTAGTTATTGTTGATTAGAAGTGAACATTTTGTTAATAAGAAAAACTTAAAATTGATTTTGCAGGAAGATAAATCAGTAAACCAGACCATTAACTGGTCCCCTGCTTTGTAACCATTTCACTAATTCCAGGCTAATTATATTCAGATCTTTATTAGTTAGATCTTTTCACAAACTAATCTGGACCTGGACCAAATGTAGGGTGAACAGTGAGGAATATATTGATAAATGCACTCCTTCATTGCAGTGTATTTTTCAAGACACACACCAGTGCACATTTCAGATTAGACTCTGTCCCTTAGTTATCATTAGTCAGGCAGAGACAACTAAATTTTACAATAAATAGCTCCCAGCAGTCCAGTACATTCTCTTTTTTCCCCCTACACAGCAGAGCTGTGCTCTTTCATGCATGCCCTTCTACCCTTAAGTGAGCTCAAACTCAGACCTGGAGTAGCTGGACCCTGCCAAGGTGTACCTTTAGGTGTGGGCTGGTCTAGTTCTGCTCTCCCTTGAGTTGAGGCAACCGCATTTATTCCCGATGTTAGGCTGAATTGCTGAATTTCTTCTGCTAAAATAAAAATGACAGAGGGTTTATCACAATGATGAAATAATTAAATAGAAAGGAAAGTTTGATGTGATGCTTCTAAAATGCTTAGCTTTTAGCTCCTTAAATAAGAGTTTTGGAGAAGAATATTAGACTTACAAAATGTTATTGTAATGGAAGGGGATACTGTGGTGGAAGTTCTTCACCTAAGGAAAGCAGGTCCAGTATTAAATTTCTTCCTCTGCCTAATTGATGAAGTAAAAAATTTCTCTCCCTCTATGGTTCACCAGTAGGAAGGGGGATGTCACCAGTGGAAAGAAAATAACCTATTCCTATAGCAATGGCATTTTCTTGGGACACTGGAGATTGCTGTCTCAAAACCATTCAGAAAGACTAGAGAACAGACCCATCCATTCCATGAGCTAGATGCATGGTGTGACCATAGTGTTACCAAGTAACAGAGGGATCATTAACTCTGGTAGGGCTAGGTAGCAAACAGGGACTTTTGTTTCCCATCCTATGTTGCATATCAACCTCAAACCAAACTACCAAACAAAATGCTGTGATTAACCCCTAATGTGATTTGGTCTGGGGAGAAAAATATGTTTTTCTTCTCAATTATCATTCTTCCCTAAAGTGAAAGCCCTGTGAAACCATGTTCCAAGGGGATTTTTGTTGTTCCTGTATATTCTGGGGCAAAGCTTCTTTTGGAGTTAACAAAAGCTCCACATAGGCATGCAAGAGCCTGTTAACTTCACACAAAGGTTAAAACTTTCAGAATATGTTTCTGAATTATCTTATGAAGGACATTATGTCATGTTAAAGGTTATTAGCAGTGTTGAGATTAGAATTTCAGGATGCCTGGATCTGGTTTTCTTAATGAAATAGTGAACTTTGGCAGCTTGTATGGATTTCAGGGTAGATGCCAGCCTTCTTCACCTGTGAAAGCCAGGCCCACCTACTGGGATTTAGATGTCAAAAAGTTATTTTAGCAGGTAACTTTAATACACCATTTTAGAAAAAATCTTTGGTTTTTGATTTTTTAGCATTCATCACTGCCTGCTCTAAAGAGTTTGGGGATATTACTGTCTAGCAGCTGCTGCATTTCACTCCAGGCATGTATAAAGTGATCACCATACAGGTTTTCATACCAATTTGTTAGGTTTGCATAGCACTCTAAGATCCCATAGATGAAAAGGACTGTATAGTGGTTAGATTACTATTACAGTGAAACTGTGCTAACAGGCACAAGCTAACCTTAATCACCTGTCCTAACACCCAGTAAAATTTTGGACTCTGTGAAAGTTCTCTTCTATTAGTTACACCATATTATGTGACTACCTGTTACAACAACCAAAATAATACCATAAACCCATGAAAAGATTCAGGAACAGGAAAAGACCATCTGGTGCAACACGCTCGCCTTTGCAAGCACTCACAGCACAGCTTTTCTGAAAGTGGAGGCAAGACTGTATTCTTTACAAGCAAAGTTTAATATGAACCCCCCTAGGAAAACACCCTGAATGTAAACATGAACAGCCATTTTAAGGGATATACTTATTTTACTCTGCTTATCTTACAGTTTCTATTACAATGAGTCTTAAAATGCTAGCTGTAATCCCAGAGTCAGCTTCAGCTCTTAGGAAAGCTCTTACATAAATACTGCCAGAATTACTGCACATGGTATATATCTCACAACCAGCTGCTCATGTGGCCCTTTGATGGGCAGACAGTCACACAGGAGCTGTTGCAGCAGGTGAAAATCCATGATTTGGTGAGTTTAAATTAAAGAATACACTCATACCTACCCATGCACAATGGTCACACTAACTAACAAGTGTTAGAGTTATTACTGGGTCCTGTGTTTTTTCTCACTTCACCAATAAACCCACAGTACAGTTTCTCTGCATCACTAAATAAAAAAGTCCAGTTGCTGCAAATACACACACATACTCCCATACTGTGTTTTTATACAGAACAGGCAGGGGTGACTAAAAACTGGACAGGTACAATAGCTGTTGTGATGACTGTAAAGATAGGACAAAGGGTAATGGGTGTAAACTGGAGCATAGGAGGTTCCATTTGAACATCAGGAGAAACTTCTTTACTGTGAGAGTGACAGAGCACTGGAACAGGTTTCCCAGGGGGATTATGGAGTCTCCTACATTGGAGATATTCAAGGCCCGCCTGAACAAGTTCCTGTGTGATGTAATTTAGGTTACCCTGCTCTAGCAGGAGGGTTGAACTAGATGATCTTTCAAGGTCCCTTCCAACCTTAGGATTCTGTGAAAACTTAAACAGGGGAAGTTCAGGCTAGATATAAGGAAGAAATTCTTTACTTTGAGGATGGTGANATGGAGTCTCCTACATTGCAGATATTCAAGGCCCGCCTGAACAAGTTCCTGTGTGATGTAATTTAGGTTACCCTGCTCTAGCAGGAGGGTTGAACTAGATGATCTTTCAAGGTCCCTTCCAACCTTAGGATTCTGTGAAAACTTAAACAGGGGAAGTTCAGGCTAGATATAAGGAAGAAATTCTTTACTTTGAGGATGGTGAGGCACTGGAATGGGTTGCCCAAAGAAGTGGTAAATGCCCCATCTCTGGCGGTGTTCAAGGCCAGGTTGGACAGAGCCTTGGCTGACATGGTTTAGTGTGAGATATCCTTGCCCATGGCAGGAGAGTTGGAACTAAATAATATTAAGGTCCTTTCCAACCCAAGCCATTCTATGATTATATGATTCTATGAATAAGTTTATCAGTTATTTTTCTAAAGGTTTTTAGGTAGTGCAGAATAGATGGTACCATTTGTAATTAAAACAGTAACAGAAATCAAGTGTCATCATATTTTAAAGCAAGAATTTAGTAGCAAAAAAAGGATCCATAAAACCAGTAAAAAACTCCCAAATTAAGTTACAGTTAACTTTGTGAAATCTTAATAATAATGGCAATAATACTAATGAATTTTCAATCATAATTTGCCTTCAAGTGTAAGGATTTCAATATGCTTGAGAAACACTAAATATCTGAGAAGTACAAGTCCTGCAGACAAACAAATTAAGGCCTGGATCACAAGCCAAACTAAGGAGTAGGACTCAGAAGTCCCACTTCAGTCCCATAGAGTGGCTACTGCAGTTTTCTTCAAACTAGAGCAGGGGGCTCAAAAATACAAAGGATTAGATTATGATACTGGTTTACTTGAACAGCAAAACATTTTTGTACAAGCAAGAGCATCTGAGAACATCTTTATCATGGCTGAGGTTATGAGACTTCATGACTTGTCTGGCAAAAGGGGTAAAACTAATTTGTATCACTTCAGAAAGCAAGTAGAAGAATGTTTTTCTTGGCTACTGATTCATGCATGCTGCAGCAGTGTGACATGTATAAAAGTGAGAGATATTTCCTCATTCCCAAATCCTTTCACATCTCTAGATTACCAGAGGGTAATGACTATGCCACGAAATCAAGGTCAGTTCTCATCAATTTCAATGCACACTTTTGCAGAGTGAGCGTGGTCCAAGAACTGCAGTTTTCATTTACCAAAACATCTAAAGAGAACTAATATTTTGAGGAACCTGTGAATTCCCTACATTATTTTCAGCATAAAATGAAACTTGACTAAAAGTGAGCATTTCACAGCACTTGTCACATGAGCCCAAAAGTGCAATTTTAATGCTACCAGACAAGGGGGAAACATCTACCACCTCACAGAATGTGTAACTGAAAGAAATGGACATTATTCCAAGGATGTCATAAATGGCATGTCACTTACAGACTCAGTAGGTGAAAATATACTGACATTTGATAATCCAAATCTGGTTTTGCATATGGCTTTATCAGTTGCAACAAAATTAGTGGAAAAAACAATTAGAGAAAACGCAGTGCACTAGCGAAAGTATTTATGTTCAGTTGTGTTCCCTTAACATCATCACACATTGTTTTTCTCACAGTAACTCAATGCCACAGGGCTGTTGGCATAGAAAGGTCTCAGTTTAATCAGCACAAAACATCCAAACAAGTCTTAATCATATACATTACATGAGATAAATATTTACAAAATTAATATTGATGTTGCCTATGCTAGCAAGCAAACCTGACAATGTGGGATGAACATACCATTTTAATAATAATAACAAATGCTCTAAAGCAGGCACATAACTGAACCCCTGGCCTCACTACCAGAGCCAAGTGCTTCAGTGCCCTGTTTTTCCCTGGTGGTGTGCTCCTTATCCAAACTGAACAAAGTTGCCTTCTTTTTAGTGAAGGAAATTAGGACTAATTTCTTACAAAACTTGGTTTTCCCATTTTCAGTGTTTTCTGAGTTGTCTTAAAAACATATAGTGATATACAGAAGTGTTCTTCCCAATATTTCAGGACAGCTTAATTCTTATTTATGCTGTTTTCATTGCTTTATCTTCATTTTGCATATTAGGATAGCAAGGTGAAACCAAAGCAGAAACCCATCCAGTCAGGATTAATGAATAGTTTGAATTCCTCCCAGAAGTTTGTACAGTGGCTCACCAAACATTACCAGGGGAAACCAAGCACAAATTATTGACAAAAAAGTCATACTAATGGATACAGCAACAATTCAGAGGCCAGAAAGCATTACATTTGCTGAAGCACAGTGAATGTACTAGAATCGACAGGGAACAGAGACCTCCAGGCATAGAGTACATCCATACTAATGGTTGAGTTCAGAGCAGGAATGTGCTTTTGAGTTGAATCTCCAAACTTCTCCACTTAGCTGAGCTTCAGTTTACATCATGGAGCAGTCTAAGAATATGTGTGCTGTTTTCCAAGTAAGCTGAGAGCACACACCTCTCTGCTCCAACTCTTACAGGATATTTGATTCATAAGGGCAGAGAAGTAGCACATAGTAAAACTTTGCAGGGTATATCGTGCACAAAACCAGGTCTTCAGCACCAGAAGTTTCACTCTACAGATCTGTTCTTACTGGGCTACACAACTTGCTGATGGCAACATAGCTGCTGTGAGCCACAGCATGTCCTGCTGCTTATTCACTCCCCTGATATGCTTTAACCCCTTGAAAATATATGCAAAAGTATATGCAAGGAAGGAGCTGAGAGAATAAGTCAAATAGATTCAAAGGAAAATTAATCACAAGTTTCAACTCATTATCTTCTTTATTTTTAAGCTACAAAATTGTTAGAGCATTTTATTTCAATACCCACCTAGAGCCAACATTACAGGAATTGAATAAATGAGCAGAAAATGAAAGGTGAATGGTTATGAGATCTACAGTAACACAACCACTTTTCCACATTGCTTTTCTCATCCACTCTCTCTTCTGCTAACGTCTTTTCATTAAATGGTATCTCTTTGGGTCAATACTATTGTAGCCTTCACACCTATGAAGTGCCTGTGATTCTTTGGGAAAGCACCCACTGTCTGCAAGATCCCATTTCTTATATCTCCAGATCCAGCTCTGATTTTAATTTCTTCCTGACTCAATTAATTATCAACTTTCATTCTGTATGAAACTAGTTTGTTTAATGAACCTGTGCTATTCTGCACCCCTAATTTAACCACTTCAGGTCTCCCCTACCCTGCAGAAAGCAGTGCATGAGAGTGGGTACCTCTCACTCAAAACCCACAGAGTTGCCATTGGACACATTTCCACAGAGATAAAAATGAAGAAATATGACTTTTTCTGTCACAGATACACACTGTTCAGTGCAAAAGACATGCCATATAGACTAGCATTGATTTTTCATACCAACCTAGTGTGAGAGATAACAACTCCAATTAATTTTAATGGGCCTAAAATAATTTACACAGAACTAAATTTGGCCCATAAGAACTATATTAAACACGACCTTAAACTAATTTAGTCAGAATATATAAATTAATATGTTTGTACTTCATACTGGTATTTTAGTGCTCATGGCATTAAAACGCTCATGGAAGCATTAAAACCTGTTTATTAATATCAAACAGTAGCACATATGCTTTTAAACTGAGGAAAAAACAGCAAACATAGAAACTACAGTCAGCTACTGATGACCTGTCTGGTCATTTTCTATAGCAAAGAATGAGCAATGACCCTGTCACCTGGAAATGAGCTACTTTTAATCTGCCTAAAATCATTTCAGGACCCCCTTGTGTGTGTTGTACTTACAAAACCCTAACTCTCTCCACCTCCAAACACCTCTCCCTACACACCCAGTCTTCAGGCCATCCTCCTGATCTGCCTGTAATACTGTAATATGTTCAGGCTTGCCAACAACATGCACTTTACTTATGTAATTTGAAGGGAAAGAGGGAAGAGGGAAAAGAGATGGCTGCTCCTGATGCAGAACAGCATTTTTCCCCCCTTTCTAGTAGATGGGTAATAAAAGCCTCCTAAAAGCAGTCCAGCGGCTTCAGTGAAAAATACATCCAAGCAATATACTGTGATAAATAATGGGGGTGAATTTGTGAAGGGAAGTTAGAAAGGGTTGTTTTTTTGGGTTTTTGTGGATTTTTTTTAGGGAACATTAACAGCACATAAATTAAACATGTCCCTTATGTAAGGGTGCATATCTATGATGCATGTATGCATTTTACATATATGAGTATATGTTGACATGCAGACTGGCAGGTTTTCCTGATCATTACTATTCAGCATTCACAATAACATGCAAATATATACACACATACCCAAATATCAAAATTAGTGCCTACACACACACACACACTTACACATGCACATGCAAACACTGCAACATCATCTGTATATGGATATAGCCCTGCAAATATGCTGCAGGATTCACACAGAGACACACAGCGCTAGCATTATGAAAAGCAGCAGAAGCTGGCCCAGCTCTTCTCTCAGGAAAGTCTGCGGTAACAACCCCATTGAACTCCATGGGAGCAGAGCATACCAGGGTATCTAACGAGGCATCCTGATCACATACAGCTTATCCATAAAGTGTATATATGCATAAACTATGTACTTATTGCATGCCAGAGGAATGCGCATCTGTATATAGCTACATAAATCTTAAGCACAGAAAATATATGCTAAGGCTATAAAAATTGGCATGCTAGAACTTGATGGGATGCTTACATTATAGCAGATGAGGTGTGTATTGTCTGAGCTTTTGTGTGCTTTTGGCTCTATCACAGGCAAAAGAGTGACTGAGCTTCCCTCTCTAGTTTTGTTTTTTATCTAAACAGGGTGCTGGGATGAGTATTGAACTTCCACCAAAGTGTGGAAAAAAACCCTTCTTCAATCAACAAGTTCAGTGTTTTCACAATTTTCATGTCATTGTGGGTGATAAAATATACACAGTGTTCGCTTTGGATCTGTAAAAGGCTTTTCCCCCTGCTGCAGCTCTAAAGCTTATTTTACATTTTAATACTTCAGACAGTAGCTTGTCCAGCTTCTTTTCATCTCTACCTTTCCCCCCTCTTCTTTCTTTCTCCCTTTTTACAGCATTGTATTACATGAAATTCAGCCCTTATTTGGCAGAATTTTATGCAGTCTGTGGTGAGAGCTGAATTCTGAAAATGTTCAGGAAACACCGGCTAAGTGGGGAAATTTATTTGCCTGAGCCAGAGATAACATCTTTCTTAGATTTCTTTGTAAAACACTGGCACTTGTCAAGCAGAATTCTCCTGTTCCCCCTTTCCCCTCTCTCTCGTATACACACACGTGCATGCTTATTAAGGATGCAGCAAAACTTAGCTGACACTATAAGCTGGAGTTTTTATTCATTCTGTATCTACACCCAGTAGAAATAAGAAAGGAAG
This sequence comes from Agapornis roseicollis, assembly GCA_002631895.1. NCBI lineage: Eukaryota > Metazoa > Chordata > Aves > Psittaciformes > Psittacidae > Agapornis > Agapornis roseicollis. The sequence goes on from NDXB01017702.1 coordinate 17,592, forward strand.
AAATCAGAGGTGTTTGAAAAAAAACCCCACAATTTTTTTCCTTCTCTTTCCAGAACATTCACCCCTTCTCATCCTCATTTTTTAAACAAAATGATCTATGCCTCCTGTGCCAGCTAGGCTTTCACATTTTTCATCATTAGAAAATACATCTGTGAAGCAAAGTCAAAATTTTGGCATTTATTTTTATGGTCACAGGGTAATGTTCTTCATGTAACATAATGTAAAACACAAACAGTGAGGGTGAAGCAATCATTTCTTATCCAGGGGACAAGACGAAATTGAAGAGTAACAGCTTATGCTCTGATTCAGAGCTCTGCTCTCCCAGCACAGCTGCCTGTTACGCATTTTGGGGAGGACAGCTGCGGGCAGAGCAGGTGATTTGGCAAAATCATTTGGAGGTGGCAAACAGCAAGGCTGAGGACAAAATTAAAGGCTGGAGTCTATAAGGAGAGAAGTTTAATGCCTGAGTGCTCGTTTTGAACTGTGACCTAAGGTTTGGCTGGGCACTAACCACAGCATGCCTCATCAGCTCCTGTCACTGGTACCCCAGGGTATACCTCCAGCAGGGAGCCAGCCCAGAGCCACATCCTCAACCAGCAGCTTGCTCACACACTACCGAGACCCTGCAGAGAAATCAGCATGCAACCCAAGAAAGCATCCTTTCCTCTGGAATAAAAATTAATATTACTTGTCATATTTCATGTCTGAGCTCTTTTCATGCTTTATCCTCTGTAATGAGGGCTAAATTACCAATATTAGTAGATTTTCATGGCTAGCACAGAAAGAGCTGTTACCAGAATAAATGTTTGCATTGCTTCTGTTGGACACAGGCTTTGCTAATGCAGCTTTGCTAATTATTTCTAAATAGGCAATAATCTGCATCCCCTAGTGCTGGGTAGTGGATTGGCCACGTACCTGCTATTTCCCTTATTTACATGTTTTACAACTTTATCAACTACACTAATTACACTCTGAACACTGTTTAAAATTTTCTGTTAATAGAGATACAATGATGCACCAGAGGATGTGTATTTATGCCATAATTACGCCTCTGTTCCTGCGATGCAGTCTCCAATTAGCTGTCGACGGTGGCACAAGCAGCTGCCTGATATTCTAAAGCAGTGAAACATCTGCACGGCGGATGATACGCTCACATGGATTTTTTTTTTTTAAGCCTAGAAATTTACACCCAAGGGAGTGCAGACAAATAGGAGCCTGTCATGTGTAGGGATGATTAGAAATCCTCACCATGGCAACATTGGAGCAGCCATGTCACAGAGTGAGGGGACACATGTCTAGATGAAGGCGCTAAAAACATTTGCCTTTTTTTTTTCTTTTCCATTTTTTTTTTTTTTTTTTTTTTTTTTTTTTTTTTC
>NDXB01017702.1:28471-40380 GCA_002631895.1 Agapornis roseicollis
TCTTTTTCTTTTTTTTCTTTCTTTCTCTTTTTCTTTTTCTTTTTCTTTTTCTTTTTCTTTTTCTTTTTCTTTTTCTTTTTCTTTTTTTTCTTTATTTTCTTTTTTTTCTTTTTCTTTTTTTTTTTATTTTAATGACAGTAGTACAGAAGCAATAGGAATAAACTAAAATAACCCCCAAATTTCTAATTATCATGTTTTCAGAAACTTCAATTAATATTTCAGTTCAGCCTCCCCTTCATGACAAATTAAAATCTGACACTGAATTAGTCTAATTGATAAATGCACCAAATTATCCGCACCAAACTCTATGTGTTCGAAATCGGAAAGTAAAATAACCAAGGCATTATTTTTGTATTGATGATTTTGCCTGTAGTAGGAAAATCAACTGAGGAGGGAAGAGCAGCATTTAAGAATGACCCCTTTAGTAATTAGGAATTCTAAAGTGAAGATTATAAATAAGAAAATGACTTGAGGGAGAAAAGGTTCATTTTTTTCTGTATCAAATCCAATATCTGTATCCAATCTGTACTCAATATCTGCCTTTCTCACACACACTTATAAAGCCCCATCTCCACCTATGTCACGATATTTTGTAACCAGCAGCCTTCCAATTCTTCAAAACCAGAAATTTCTTTAAAATCAGAAACATTTCTCTAATTATGGGCCTGAATTCATTGTGTAAGTAATTTTCAGTGAATATGAATGCAAAAAAAAAAAAAAAAAATTTCTTTTTTTTACAAAANCTTCCAATTCTTCAAAACCAGAAATTTCTTTAAAATCAGAAACATTTCTCTAATTATGGGCCTGAATTCATTGTGTAAGTAATTTTCAGTGAATATGAATGCAAAAAAAAAAAAAAAAATCTCTCTTTTATACAAAATTGTTACATTTACATTGTATTCATACATGAATGCAGTCCCTGCTTAGTTTCAGTGTATTACATGTATTTGTAATGGAATTGTTCCCATTTCAGTACCTGTGAACAATACCCTTTATATCTTTCATATGAGAATAGACATTATCAGTCCATTAATAGGCAAGATTTGTCCATACAGTGCTCTGGGGAATACTCATGCAAATTTACATACTTTTCCTAAATATGCATGTGAACTTGAAAGATCACACTCTTAGACATAGAGAATGTATTGTTTGAGACAGACAGACAAACCAATCTTTCATCCGTCTCAGACCTGCTAGTATATATGTGGTAAACTGCATTTACTGTTTCTTTTTAACATGACAGTCCTAAACTACCAGACTTCTAAAGCTTATTCAAAGTTAGTAGTGATCATAAAGATTTTGTCCTTCCTTAATCAAATAAATACAAATTTGCTTAAGCATTTAGACCCCTACACAAAATTGTCTTTTTTTTCAGGAATGCTGAGCAGAAAAATTAATGGAATAATAAATGCTAATTATGAGATATGGTCAATGTCTTTAAAAAGAGCCAACTCTCCTTGGGGAAAAAGAAAACCCAAAATAAAAGCAAAACCAAAAAAGCAATTTGGAATTTTAAAATTAGATTAAATTAATCCAGACTAATGAACTAAAGTTTAGCTACAATAGCCTACATTCCTTTAATATTTTTACTCAAATGTTCACTGTAAGGGATCCTTAGAAAGTATCTTGGAAAACACACTTAAGCATCATGCGCAAAAGTGATAAAACTTTTCAGTCTCATTTTTTTCCTTTGAGCTCCTGTCTGGTTCCCTCCTGTCTCTTTACCTCCCTTTTGGCTGCTCCCAATTTAGGCAGTCAGTGTTTCCATTCTGTGTATGACATCTGTTGTAACTGTACCTTTGTCCCTGAACAGTGCTTTTAAAAAACTATTGTAGAAGAAATAATGAATGATGTGATCACACTACAGGTGAACAATGCTGAAACAATAGTATGTTAACAGTGTTCACATGTAAGAATGAATAGAAAAGTACACAGTAAGGAAATAAATGATGCTTTCAGTTACCAGGACGGGTACAAAAGCTCTCAGCCTGCACACTAACTCTGATAAATAAATGAGACAAGGGATGTCCAAGTGGTAGAGACAGGCTCACATCCCCTCTGCTCAGCACTGGATTGCTCTGTAGCAAACTGTGTGGGCACACTTCCATTGCTGTGCACTTTGCAGTGGGGTTTTTCTGTGCCTCAGGTGGCTCTTCCAGTGATAAGAAATAATTCTGCATGTCTGATTTTTTCTGGGTTCACAGTGACTGAATGTAATGTGAGGGTTATTTTGCAGCCCACCAAAGTGCTGTTCTCATTTCATCCAAGTGAATAAATATGTTGCAATGTAGCTAATCCAGAATGATAGTTTCACTGGGATTATGCTAGATTAAATTATTGAATAACTATCTGAGAAGACCTAATGCCTGTGGAGAACTGATAACTTAGTTACCAGTTGAGAAGATCCTGACTTTCTATATTATTGACATGACATAGTTATTTTAGTTACAAGCAATTTCTTACTACAACGTGCCATATTTCAGAAATAAAGCACATGCTTTCATTAGAAGTCTTATAATAGAGAAGATGCAAATATGTGCAAAATGTTATGTACACCAAGAAGAAAAATAAAAGCAAGCAAAAATATCTGTATATCATTTATGGTGAAGTTTGAAAGTGATAGCAGAAGGAACAGGCACAAATCTTGTTACCTATTACTTGGATTTGTGCCTACACCTGTTGCACATGTATTTGAAAATACCTGCCTTTGCAAAAGGCAGATCATTTCTTCTTGACACTTTTACAGGAAGAAACTGATGTATAATCTCCCTAAGATTTGTATTTCTGTGCATTTGATAAATTGTTTTGAATTCCTGTGAGTCACATATATATATCTTGTTGTGTGGTTTCTCTAAATTCCCAGTTATTTTATTTACTGTAGTGTATTGCCTGCACAGGGCAACCCTGAGTTTTCTTTCTTCAAAGAATTCTTATCAGAAACACACATGTGTGGGGCTGATACAGTAGACAATGTGCAGGGATGTGCACAAATTGAAATAGATAGGCTAAGTAAGGGAAGGGGAGTGAAATCTGCTTAATTGCTTAATTGGTTGAAAAGAAACCTGTCATAAAGCATATGTGGATACTAAAATCTGTGTTATGATTAAGATGACCTTTGTACCTGAAAGAAATTGAGTCAGTGCCTTGGATGCCTAAAACTTTTAACATGGATTAGTTAGTCTGCTACCTCTTGCCAATTAAAAGTAGATGCAAAAGTACCCTCTATGTTTAAAGGAATGAGAAAGAAACAAACGGTGTTCAATATGGAGAAAAGGAAAGTAACAGAAAAAGTAATTTCACAAGCTATTTATTGGAATGAAGAAAAACAACTTTGCTTCATGAGATAAAATGGTTTATTTTGTGTAGATTTAGTACTCTGTTCATTTTTAGAATGAACCAACCATAGGCTTTTACCTTAGGAACAGAAAAATTGCTTATTTCTGTTCTCTAGAGTTTAACAGAACTATGGACTGATGTTTTCACAAGGCATCAGTCACACTTCCACAGCATTTGCGATATAAATATAAAAACTTCGTTTTAAAGGATAAATAAAGCAACACTATTATCTAAACAGGGTAAAATTTAACATCCTTGTGGTTTGTGGAAATTTTTGATGTGCCTGCTGGCTTTTCAATAAAAATCAATTATGCCTTAAATGCGAGCGGTAGTCAACATACTACAGACTATAAATTCAATTTCATACTCAGAAATATGGATTAGCTGAACTTGATGCCCTTCCATTGATTTCAGAAAGCAAAAGCTGATAAGGTAAATAATAGTAAGAAGCTCTCTGACACTTCACATCAAGTTCCAGATTTCCATATTATTTTTGTAAGAACTTCCCAGACACCACAATATCCTCCTTGTGAAATATGTATGATGAATAGATATTATATGGATCGCTGATTCATCTCTATTTACAGAATGGATATTCGGCTTTTATAATGCAAGGTGGGAACTGGATAGGAAATGAATATACTTATTTCTTTTAGCAGCATGCAAGGTATATATCATCCAGTGTGAATAAAGCCAGTGAGTAATTACAAAGCAGTCTGATTAAGCTCATGTTCTCTGACTGCAAACTTTTCTAAATGATATTTCTAGACATAAGATAAGCCAGAGAAAACCAGTCCCTCTAACATACAAGAAAATTAAAAGTTGCTGTAAATTTAAAACAAAACTATGTGTCTACTCTCTGAGCTGAACGACCAAGACAAACATGAATTACAGAAAATGCGCTGTAGCTTGAGAGGGAGAGAAGAAATAATGTTGGAACTGGGAAATATGGGACAGAAGATGGTTCATGAGCTAAAACTTTAGATTATTTATTAGAAAGATCTAGTCATATCTGCAAAATTTTTTTTCCCTTCCTGAAATTACAGAACAATTGGTCTGTAAATCTTGTGTTCTTTGGCTTTCAAAGAGGGCTCAGTCACTCTCCTTTTCAAAAAAAAATCTGATTCATTCAGGTTAAATCCAAAAGGCAGCTTAAGTAGTCTTAGCCCACAAGGACTTGTTCTTACCTTTGTTCAAAGGCTTGTCATTACTTTGACTCTAACTTACAAACACTGCTTTCTTTTGTCACACATCTAGCATGTTGAAAGAGACACTGTCAGCTTATATAGGTCTTTCTCAAGCAAAGCTGAATCCCAAGAAACATCTGTGATAGACATATGGATACTAAAACCTTTTTGAAAAACCCAAACCACTGCTTAGGACCTACTGACACGAATAATGCTTACAGCATTGAAGAACCATCAACATTTAAAATCTCAGTGCTGTGCAATTGGAAAGGAGTTTTAAATGCCTTGAGTCCTGTAATTTCAGGAGCTGTTTTAGAAAACCAAGTGCTTAATATTTCCACAACACATAATTTGCACATTTGAGCCCACTTTCACTGGTAGCTCCTGCCCTAAGCTGTCCCCAGAACTGTGTTGAATTAAATAGTCCTCTGTTCTGATGGTTCATGACAGCAATCAGTGCTGTCTCCTGCTTTTATATGTCGCAGGCAAAGCACCTAATTGATATTAACAAGATCTAAGTGTTATTTCCACCTCTCCTGTTGGCTCTGGCATCAGCTTCGAGAATAGCACCACACCTCACCAAGCTGAGATGTCTCAGTTTATGAAAGCACCAGTCATTTCAGATGTGCTATCCTCTTCTGTCATCCTTCTGTCATGTACTGGGCTTGTACTGCCTCTGAGCTGGACAGGCAAACTAAATTGATGAAATGGTACTGGGCCAAATGAGAAGATCTCATGCCAAGGGTGAGCTCAGAGTTATCACACCTCTCCTTTCCCCTGCAAAAGATTTCAGATGTGCCATGCAATGGTGTGTGAGGAGCCACATCTGGAAGCCAAGAAGCAGATGTGCCAACTGCAGACACTAGGAAGCTGGAAAACAAAGCTCACCAAGTGAACCCCATACTTAATTGACAAGAGACACAATCTACAGGGGTACCTGCTGAAGTTGTTCATAGTGCTTGGTGAACTGGCTCCCTAATATTCTCTTACTTAATTCTAATTCTAGTTCTAATACTAACTTAATTCCTTCTTCAAATTCCTCTGCAGAACTTCTTTCCAGCACAGGCCTCTGTGGATTCTGCCTTTTTATAATAACTGAATGAGTTAATTTATACACCAAACTACTTTAGAAATGATTGAAAGAAACTTACACTATGCTTATCTAACAGAAGCATATCAACTTGTATTGTTATAGAACATTTGCTTTCCAATAATTTTCCATCTTTCCCTCTGGTCAATCTTAATGAAAGTCCCAGTTTTAGAAGTCACAGCATGCAGCAGTTCCCCAAAAGAAACAATTGAAACTTGATTTTCAGGTGTTCTGCTTTGGAGGGTTTATTCTGTAAAGGAATATATTCAACATTTATATCCTGCTACAACACAAGCTTTTAATTTTCATTTAAGTGGAGGTATAATTACATACAGTTTTTGCAGTGTAACTGCTGCAAATCACATCCTAAATACACAATTGTGTTAAATCCTGATTAATGAAATTTCTTTGTAAGTTAGACATTCCATGTTAGATTTATATAACAATGACAAATAAATCTAATAAAACTGAAAAAGCTCCTGATATTTCCCTATGTTGTTCTGATGTAACTAAAGTGTATACAGGAAAAATATACAGCATTGTTTATGCAAATATAATTTTTCTAGATACACTCAGAAAACCTCAAACATTCATAAACATCTCTCTCTTTAGGGAAAGAGAAAAGTGCCATTTAACAGGTGTTAGAATGTAAATGACATCTCATTAGTGACTTCCTCTTGCAGCTCAGAGACAAATAAAACCTTCATTTAAAAGCATTAGTGTTGCTCCTAAGGGTTTCTGGTATCATAATGTTTTGGTTTATGATGATATTTAGCCTTTTCTAACATTCCCACTTATTTTTACAGAATAAACCAGCCTCTGTCTTTAAACTTAAGATTAAGAATAAAACCAGGGGTGGAAGAAGATGACTGTACAGCTATTCATACCTTTGTCCCTTGCAAGTAAACTGCAGGAAATTATCATCTGCTTTAGCATGAAAGAAAAAGAGCAGCTCATCTTCATTCCGGACACCAACTGGGTTCTAATTTGCCTCTGTAAGGTGTGAAAGCCTCTATATGGTTCTTATGTGTAGTTTTTTACTAAAGAGTTTATCATGCTTTTCCCAAAAAATCACACCCTCCACCCCCCCCCCCAAAAAAAAAAAAAAAAAAAAAAAAAAAAAAAAAAAAAAACAAAACAACAAACCAAAAANAATGCTATTATGCATTCTCTAGTTCTTGATATTCAAACACAAAATAGAAAAAAAAAAGACAAATCACCTCCCCCCCCCCCAAAAAAAAAAACAAAAAACAAGAAACAAAACAAAAAAACCAACCAACCAACCAAAAACGAAACCAAAAACAGTTTTGGAGAAGTGTTAAAATTACTTCAAGTGTTATTAGAATATTAATTCAGTCCTTCTGGATTAGGTGATTTCTACATGCCAATTTTCATTTTGTTAAAAAGAAAAAAAAGAAGAAGAAAGAAAGAAAGAAAAGAAATTAAGCACAAGCACTTCTGCAGTTGCAACTTTCACTTGGCTTTCTAAGAATAAACAGTAGAGTCAAATAAATAAATAGTGCAGTCAAATACTATATTAACAATGTGGGTGAACCATTGGCAATGAGACTGTCAAATTCAAGTACCATGCTGACCCACAAGGCTTTTGTGCATCAAAGGTGTGAGGAGACAGTAGAAAGTGAATGGTGTCATTCAGCATGCATGGGAAGGAGCACGAGAATCTTCTGATCTGGTTCTCAAGGTCCATTTCTAACCAGCCAGAACCACAAGAAGGTGTATGGTTTTTCAGCACAACACAGGGCACACCTGGGAATCAGACCCTTTCCCTGTCATCGAGGCTGATGAATAAGTTCCTCAACAGGCACAGTTTTTCCACTTTTGACATCACTAAGTAGTTAGGCTTATTTACTTACTAGGGATTGTTGGCTTAACCACTGGCTCGTGTTACCTATCACTGCAATGATGTACTCATTCAGGATATTTTCCTGAAGATCTCAAGGATCATGGATGAAAATGTGTACTTTCCCACCTTCTAAATTAGCCATAAGCACTTAAGATAAAGCCTGAGGCATTATCTAAAAAGCTCGAGGCAAATGTATGTATAAGTGCAAAGATAGGAGATAACAGTGAAAGGGTAAAATAATAGTAATAATAATTTTGTGGGTGTTTTATACCATTTACTTGTTTGTTTTCATTCCTACTCCATTTCATAAATTTTACATACTCAAGGGGAGCATTGTTTTTAGTTTCAACTATTCTTGGGCAACGAATATTGCAGTGAAGGGACTGGGGGCAGAGGAGAAGGCATTCAGTGCTTTACTGTGGAAAAGCGATGTAAAGACTGTGTGAAAAGACATGCAAGAAACTGACTTTTAGTGGATGGGAACAGATTAAACTAGCAGAAAATTCTGAATGCTACAGTAAAGGTAAATAGGGAACTTTATTTACACTTGTTTAGAATAAACAATGAATGGGAAATTCAATGTCTCTGAAAAGCAAAAAATTAACATGATGATTCTTCAAATGCATCTGCTTTTTGGAGTAGTGCAATTTGCACCTGTAGAGCTCATTATCAGACAATATCATTATATTTTAAAGTAATGCCTTTTTTGAGAATAAAGTTGAGCACTTGTATCTGTAATGAAAATCGCACTACAGAGAGCCTAACAGTCTACAAGTCTCTTCACACAGCTTATGCATAAAGGTAGTCAGATTTAGTAAATTTTTAAAAACATATTTTTATGTTAAAATTCTAGATTAAAACTGTCTCATTTACTCAACTCATGAATTATCCAGTGAGTTTGCCGAATATCAAAAAATTGGAAAAAAAGGTTGCAGTTAAAAAAAAAATATTAAAAACTTCAGAGAATTATTTCCCCTTTTAAAAAGTTTTGGTTCAAGTTTTTCTTTCATAGCCCTCAATATATATCATTGTCCCAAAATAGAAAAATCCTTACCTTTACCATTTACATTAATGTAATTTAATTACATTAAATAATTTTCCCGTTGTTTTTTTTATATATATACATATATATATAAACAAAGCAGCTCATAAAATATGAAGTGTTTCAGTTAGAGCTTTCCAAAATATCAACATTTAATAAACACATAGTTATGTTCTGAAAGCCATGCAGAATTTAGCTAAATCCCCTAGTCAGACCTAATGGGAATATTTTCTTCAGGAATTTTTTGACATCCGTCTCATTTTTTTAATCAATGTGATTGTATGGAACATGCTACAGCTTGATAGAGCACAATAAAATATTAGTTAGTGAGAGAGAATTCACTGGATATCAATCAATAATAAATTAGAACACACATTTTCTGAATAAGTGCACAATAATTGTTTGACCAATTCATTCCATATCAGTTTATTACTCAGCCAGTGTATCATCTACAATTAATCTGGAGATAGTAGGGGGTAAAAAGACAATGGATGAGGATTTTTTTGTATATGACAAGCAGAAAAATATTAACTGGATATAGGAATTTAGAGTCTCAGACACAGTTCTGATAAAATTCTCTATTTAAGTAAAGAATATTTAACTATAAAGATAAATAATAAAAAACATAAGAAAAACCCACCACAGACCAAAAAAACCAACAAAAACCCCTTATCTTCTAGGTCCAAAAATATGGTACTGTGATGTTTTGTGATTTGCTTACAGGGTCCATTTTTCCAGCAGCAGCTTGGTTCTCCCCAGAAGAAAGAAGCAGCAATTCCATGCAGAAAGAGAGGGAGGTGCAGCTCACAAAGCTCTAGCATGATGTAAGGGCTTCTGCATTTTAATCTCTGTTCTCTTGTAATCTCCCTCTGTGGTTCAAGTCAAACCACTTACTCCTTTTCTGCCACTGTTTCAATTTCAATACAATTTACTTATTTCCCAGGAGAAATGGAATGCTCATTTGTTATATGTAAAGCTGACTATAAAGCAAATACAACTCTCCAACACCCACTCCCTATTACTTTGGGAAATGTGTTTTAAAATATTGGCAACTGTGGGGGATAAAAAAAAAAAAAAGAGACAAAAACCTTTGGGTTCTGCAAGTTATCCTGCTACACTGGGGATTATAGAGATTTGCTGAGAAATGCACTCCCTCATCTCAATGAACTCTTAGTAAATTTCCCCATCATCCCATGCCATACCTTTGTGATTACCAAGGGAAGAGATCTGTGACTGATAGCCACATCTCTTGTCAACCCTTGTAGTCACCCAGCCATCCTCTTGCATGTCACTGACTTCAGTCAGCCTTTGGGTGACACCTTCAGCACCTGTGACAAAGTGCCCCAGGTCAGGTACCATCAGGCCTCTCTTCTGCCTTTTGCCTAAGGTAAGAAGTTTGTTTCTCTTGTCCTGAGTACCAGACTGTAGTAAATATTCCTCCAAACAGCCTTAAAATCCAAAAGGGCCTTCAATAAATCAATATTTATTTGAAAAAAAACAAGAAAATACCACAGCAAAATCAAAGCTCAACTGTTCAAAAACACCTATCCCAGACTCCCTAGTGGCAGAGATAGGTCCAAACAATTGAAGTCACTGAAAGAAAATTGGAAAATACGATGTTTGGATTTCCAGAGTCCTGCCTCTCTCTCATACTGTCAAAGTCCTTGCATGACCCTCAGTACTCAATGCCTCCAAGTCCCTCAGTGTCACTGTGCCCAATCCCTTGAAGCTGGATAGATACCTGTCAATTATACTCTTCAGGCTACTTTGATGTGGCCAAGTATGACCTTACTCATTACCATACCAAGCATGAAAACATCTTTGTACTGACAATAAGATCTGTTCATGCCATATGCAGCCTTCTTTCTTCAGCCTGGCTTATACCGTGTCATGCAGCTCAGTTTAACATTATATTTGCAGTTTCTGTAATTGGTATGGTACTTTGTTGTAATTGCTGCTTTACTCCCTCATCAGAACTAAGTGGTATGTCTTTCTTAGGTCTTAGAATGAATTAATATGCTTGTACCAGCTTCTGAAATATGAAGAATATCCCTCTTCAAATACAGTTATTTAATGCTAGGTAGATTTTTATTGACATGGCACAGCATGTTACCTGAAGCTATGTCAATCAGAAACGTAGAGGGATCATATTTCATAACAATTCTCAATGAAATACTTCTATAACAAATGTAATACTGCCACTATCCAAAATTAAAATTACTTAAATTACAACAAAGGCAGTCTTTCCCTCATGCGATACCTTTGCAGGCAAAGTTATATATACAGTCTCTCCACACATGCACCCCTCCTCCCCTTACAGTCCCTGAGTAGTGTATTCTTTAAAAGCGACTTGGTATTCATGGGAAGCTGGTTATTTTAGTGTCATCTTATTTCTGAGACACTAAGCAGAGCCTATATGGAGACTGGTTCTCCAACACAGCAGCTTGTTAAGGGGAGTTGAGTGACATCCCAGCATACATCTAGCTTCCTACTGAGTCTCCAACATCTGTTACTGCCTAACTGCCTGAAATACATGGTGCTTTCTAAGAAAAAAAGTAAGGTTTGTTTTTGTTTTTACACATATGCTCAGCTGAAAAGTGTGTGAGCTGATCCCTATCACATCCTTGGACATCTATGTCATTTGCTTACATACTGCAAGATATAGACTGATTTAGCATAAGCTGTGCTCTGCTAGCATTTTCTTAAAGACACGGGAAAAGGTAAATAAAGCCGGAAAGAAGTCCATATAGAGTGAGAGCATTCTTATATAGGCAGAAACTATGTTGAGTTGATCAAAAATTTGGGTGTTTTTTCACATAAACTTAGTGATGGAAGCTTAACATAGCTGTAGTGGGTGATAAATCTTGAGGGCAGATCCTAATTCTGGAAATGGCCACAAAGTTTAGGCTGAAATCCAAGCATATTGCATTAAACCTAAATATTTTAAGTCTGGTATATATCAGACAGCTAATTTGTTGGATCAAGTCATCATCGCTATAAAAACCCTATACTGCCAACTTCAAGTTCAGAATTTAGCAGGGAAATGTCTGGCTCCTGTTCAAAAATACTGTGCAGAAGTGCCTTGCTCCCAGAATCAGTCCCTAGTGCACAGCCACCTTCAGGTAGAAGCAGCCAGACGGGAATGAACAGCGCTCTGCATGGCAAGTACTGGAAACATTCCAGATAAATGACGGGTAGGAAACAGCAGTAAAATTTAAGCATTAAATGCCACTAAGACATATATAATGTCATAACTTATTGAATCAAAACTAAACCCCTTACATAAAATTCAAGGTCAGTTTAATAAGTAAAATCTGCTAACCTGCAAAAATGGGGTTTAGATGATTTCAGAGAGAAAAAAAAAAAAAAAAAAAAAAAAAAAAAAAAAGA